>JAXGGA010009095.1:0-53138 GCA_038373865.1 Uloborus plumipes | reverse complement strand
TAAAATAAATAAATAAATAAATAAAAGTACAAAGAGCATCAAAACACATTTTATCAAAGAAAGAAAAAAAAAAGAAAAAAAAAACTCGTCCGTTAATAAAATGTCTCGAATTTCACTTTTAATCTGTTGCCAGTTGTTAAATATAAATAAAGAATAAAATGTTCTCGTGAATGAAAAATTTTTGTTACGAAAAAAACATCGTCTGCCAAAAAAAAAAATAAAAATAATAATAATAATAATAATAAATAAATAAAATAAAACAAATGAATAAATAAACAAAAAATCGTCTGCACAGTCAGTAATTTTTTTTCTGAGCCTGCATTTCCGCCATGTTTGCAGATTTGGAGTCGGAATCAGAGTCCTCACAAAAGATTACTCAGAAAAGTACGTTACAAACATTATTTGTCAAAACCATTTTCTTACAAAGTTAGTTTGAAGGAAATTCGACTTTAAGTTCAGGATCAACATTCAACTTAAATTCCCCGTAGACGCTAATGTTAATTTTTTTTTCTGAACGGTTCAATATTGAACGAAAAATGGTTCAAATCAAAAAGCGAAATATGGGAATGTATGGGAAAGCCTCTCCGAGATCTTTCAAACAAAAAAAAGTTTATTCCATTCGGACGGTTCACTTAAAAGTTATTAGGTGGGGAAAGGTTGCTTAAACGGTTCAATGTTGAACGAAAAAGTGTTCAAATGGAAAATTTAAATACGGTAATGAAGTATCCTTGCTGAGATCCTTCGAACAAAAAAAAGTTTATTTAAATCGGACTGTTCACACAAAAGATATTAGGGGTGACAGCTTGATTGAGCGGTTCAATGTTGAACGAAAAATTGTTCAAATCGAAAATGTAGATACGGGAATGAAGTATCCTTGAAAAGATCTTTCGAACAAAAAAAAGTTTGTTCAAATCGGATTGTTCACTCAAAAGTTAGCATCGCGGGACCGGTTGTTTGAACGGTTCAAAGTTGAACCAAAAATTGTCCAAATCGAAAAATCAAATATGGGAATGAGCTGCACTCGCTGAGATCTTTCGAACAAAAAAAAATTTATTCCATTCGGACGGTTCACTCGAAAGTTATTAGGTGGAGAAAGGTTGCTTAAACGGTTCAATGTTGAACCAAAAGTGTTCAAATTGAAAATTTAAATACGGTAATAAAGTATCCTTGCCGAGATGCTTCAAACAAAAAAAAGTTTGTTTAAATCGGACTGTTCATGTAAAAGTTATTAGGGGTGACAGCTTGATTGAGCGGTTCAATGTTGAACGAAAAATTGTTCAAATCGGAAATGTAAATACGGGAATGAAGTACCCTTGAAAAGTTCTTTCCAACAAAAAAAAGTTTGTTCAAATCGGACTGTTCATTAAAAAGTTAGTATCGCGGGACCGGTTTTTTGAACGGCTCAAAGTTGAACCAAAAATTGTTCAAATCAAAAAATCAAATATGAGAATGAGCTGTACTCGCCGAGATCTTTCCAACAAAAAAGAGTTTGTCCAAATCGGAATGTTCATTCAAAAGTTATTAGGGGGGGGGACAGACAGACCGACCGACCGACCGACGCACAAATTCCCCATCTCAATACCCTACTTTCAAATTTTTAATTTTTCGATAGTCATTTTACCTTTTTATTTTTTTAACTTGGCGATATTTTTTGGACTTGGCGATATTTTTTTAACTTGGCGATATTTTTTGGACTTGGCGATATTTTTTAGATGCATTAAGCTACTTTTAATACTTTTTTCGTCTTTCTTTTATTTTTAACGGGAAAGTAGGCTAATAAAAAGTGCCCGCAGTTTATTTTGGTAAATCTTAAGTGTACATTTTACTGTTAATTGTAAACTTTTTAATATATTTTGATAGCTGCTGAATAGTTTAATATTCAAATAAAAAATAATAGATTTATCGACTTAATTTTGTTGGTCTCAGTTGATGATTGTTCAAGGAAATTCAAATCTTCTGTGGATAAAAACTATTGGAATATTATGTTCAACTTCTGCGGTTGAAGTCTAATGACTTCTTGTCCTTATCTGTCCTAAGTAACTGTAAATAAGAGTCCAAAGTTTAAAATTTACGTTTGCTAAACAATTTACGACGTATTTGATGTTGATAAAATACAAAGGTTATTTTCGTTTACATAAAAAAGCTCAACATTTAAATGCCCCCTTCTTTTAACCTCGACGTAACAAGGATGGGTTATAAGTTTGACGTATCTGTGTATCTGTCGGTGGCACTGTAGCGCCTAAACGGATGGAACGATTTTGATTTTTTTTTTGAAAGGAGAGTTGATCAAGAGTGTACTTGGTTAGGTCTCGTCTTCGGATGACAAAGAATGAATTTATTGATTAAAATTATTTAAAACCTTTTTCGCGATTGTTGAAGTGAAAACTAACATACTTGAAAGTTTAAATCAATAGTATCAAAATAAAGATAATTTTTTTCTTCGTCTGATAGAATGTATTTTCAACTTCTATATTATATAGAACTCGAATTATAACGTTTTTTAGCAAATATGGCTAAGCCTTTATTTACGCGCTTGGAAACCGATGTAGGGGAAAGTAGGGTAAAACCGGGTACCTAAGGTTTGAAGGCTCCCAAAACTCACAGATTTTAACATAGAGGAACAAAATTTGGCAAAAGAGGAACAAAATTTGGCAAAAGTATGCTCTACTTATCTGTTAATGAAACCGCAGTCTTGAAAACATTTCAGTTTTTTTTTCTGAATTTTTACAAATTTCTTTGTAAAAAAAGTCATTTTGCCCGGTTTTGCCCCACTAGTGAGGTAAAAACGGGTAGATATGTTATTGCTATGGGAAAATAAAAAATTTAAAAGTTTCCACAAAATTCAAGTTTTATTTAGCAACATGTGTTAACAGCTGTCATAAAATATCATAATTAGTATAACAGGACACATTAATGAGCTGT
The DNA here is from genome assembly GCA_038373865.1 of Uloborus plumipes. NCBI lineage: Eukaryota > Metazoa > Arthropoda > Arachnida > Araneae > Uloboridae > Uloborus > Uloborus plumipes. The sequence goes on along the minus strand of JAXGGA010009095.1, from coordinate 50,216 downwards.
AAGTTAGTTTAACTGTCTTTAGACTTAATTTTTTGCTGTTGCCTTTTCTTTGATTCATTTTTCTTTCTATCAGGTTTTTTTTTTTTTTTTTTTTGTATCCACCTTTGGTCTTCTTTTTATCATTTTTCTTTTTCTTCGCTTCTAATGTAGATTGAAGATTGAAGTTGACGTTTGTATGGGGAGCCCGTCAAAATTACAGTTTTACCTTTTCTTTTGTCCTCCTTGCACTTGTCTTTCTCTCAGTGTACGGTGGAGGCATTAATTCGGAAGGTGAAACACTAAATGATGCATCTAGAATAGGTTTAGGGTTAGGAGACATGGACTTAGAACTGCAGGGTAAATTGATTTGTTCGGGTTCCGAAGCTGTTAGGTTCGATGGGTGTTGACACATTAGGAACGCCTGCTGCAGGTGTGAAATCTTCCTTGTTCGTGGAGTCTTGATCTCGGCTGTGTGGACTACTTGGAGCTTCCTCTGCGTTTTCCTTAGGTCTTGGTTCAGGCATTGGTCTATCTGTGGTCAGTGATGGCGCAAAGATATGTTCAGGAAATATGTTTCTGTTTAGTGGATATATGCCTGTCTGTTTGAATCCATTTGTTGCTGTTTGTATCACAGCTGCTTTCAAAAAGGCACTGCCAAAGAGTTTGACAACTTGATGAATTGTCACTGGCCTGCCTGGATGCATACTCAGCTACTGGAGCCTTCTTGTTGATAGTAGTTGCTGAGAGGTGCCATGAAGGTTAAGGGATGCCATGAAGATTAAGGCCCAAGGGGTGAAACCGGGTACACGGTTTTGCCCCTCGGTCAGTACCCGGATTCACCCCGCACATAAAGCTTTCATAAGACATGGCGTCAAATGACTATACAGAACGCTACAGACGAATACTTACAATGATAAAGAAGGTAATTAAATGCTGTACAAAGAGAGCCAGGCCCGTGCACAAGGGGGGGGGTTGGGGATTAACCCCCCCCCTTGAGAAAATGAAATTGAATTAAAAGAAAAAAGTTTTAAAAATATCTCATAAAAATTTACTTTTTTTACAATAATAGTTACTAGGGATGCACCGATAAGCAAATTGGCAAATTACCGATTAATCGGCTGTTGATAATCGGCCGATTAATCGGCTAACCCGATTAATAGTAAGGATGATTGTTTTTCTACTACCAATTTTGTCATCACTTTTTCTATCTGAAACAATTAAAGGGGCAAGTAGATAAAGGTGATATGTGACATTTGAATTTCGCCGATTTACACAAATTCAAATGAGTGTGAGTTCAATTGTGTTAACTCACAAATACAATTGAAGGGGAAAGTGAATAAAGGTAATATATGACAATTTTTTAAATTTCTAGAAAGAGTTTTCAAAAAAACAAAAAAACCTTATCACCTTCATCCATGGTAAAAAGTAAGTTTTTCAAAAATTGTCACATATCACCTTTATCCACTTGCCCCTTCAATTCCAAGTTTAGAAATAGCAAGTAATTTATTTCTAAGAGAAGATTTTTTTCCCATTTTCCTAGTTTTCACGAAATAATAAATACAATATTTTATCAAAATTTTTAGAGCCAATTTTCATATTATTGTCAATAATATTAGTAACACATTGTTAGTTAGGTTAATAGGACATAAAAATTTTTAAAAAAAGGAGGGGGAGTCTGTGGTGAGCACTCCAATTCTAAGGAGTACTTTTTAACCGTCTTCAACAAAGGAGGGGTTATACTATTCGTCGGAGAATTTTTTTTTTTTGGTTCGCTATAAGATTGCTCGAAAACGCTTGGACGGATTTTAAAAATTATTTTTTGTTTGAAAGGGTTTCACTAACAATTGGTCCCATCTTCTCGTGGTCCGGGTTTAAAAACTGCAACCTGCAGAAATCGATTGAAATAGAAATCGGGATCAATGTGAATCATAATAATGACAATTTTGAATGTAAATCTTCTCTGGATTACATAATAAAATTCATTTCTATGGTCTTTTTGATATTGTTTTCTATGTATATATGTAAATCAATGTCCTGAAATAAATCAAAGCACAGCCAATATTGCTGAAGCCTCAGCCTTAATATTTGGCAGGCATGTCCACATGATTACGAAAGTATTTACTAAAAAAGGATTTTTCGAAACGTCCATTAGTTTGGGAGAAATTAATTAAAACCCCTTTAATTTCTGTGAAATTAAAACCTATAATTGAAATTTAAATCCCTTATTTTCGAAGACTTTCCTCGATTTTAAATCATTATTTGGTATACTTCATCTCAACTTTTGGCCGATAGCAAATTTTAGATTGATATTATTTTTGTTTCTCACCTGATTCTTCGAGGCTTTTCTCAAGTCAAATAATAATGATTCCGTGTTTTGCTTTCACTTTTCCAAAACTGGAAACTATGTTTTTAAGAACATCCCAGATAAAATATCATATACACACAGATAGATATATATGGATGGCCGGCGTTTTCAAAGAGAATAAATACTTTAAAAGGATCGTAAATGACAGTTAAACATTCCCTCATTTCTGAAGTACATTTACACTAAAAAGAATAAAATACTATATCAATTATACAATACAATACAATATCAATCTACTATAATCAATTTTCGGTTATGTTCATATAAAATAAAATACGTGAAATCACCGATATCTTTCTTCATTTTTGCAAAAAAAGGGCTTTTACCATATTTAGTTTAATTTTAAGTTTCTGATTATGATGTATTTGCTGTAAAATGTATTTAAATGTAAAATGAGTACTAATAGGGTAGTTGTGACCTATTAAAAATCCCCATTTTGATCATTAAATATTGTTACTTGACCCTCAAAACTCCAAAATTCACCACTGCCGTATTTTAAAACACAACGATTGATTTTTAATGAATTTTTAAAAATCCGACGCGCAAAAGCGCGCTTTTCTGATACGTCACGAGTTACGTCACTCGGCCTCAATCCTCAGCTCTCCACGACGGACCCGTGTTATCGCTACGGACATTTTGAGCGCGTACTTATTTTTAATTTTTAGATATTTAATAATCCTTTTGATGCATGATGGAGACAGGATACGTCAAAGGACAGTCCAACAATCTCCCTCAAGTGACATCAATGATGGTTTTTGCCTATTTTCGAGAGGACGAGCGATTTAAATCTTCCAAAATCACGAGGAGTTAATAGTCTTCAAGTGCGTCTTCAACGTAGCCAAGCGTTTCCCTCGCTTCTCCTCGTCGGCCTGAGGCGCGGCGGAAGTACCGATGACGTTTCTTCCGCAGCCGAGTGACGTCACATTTTCTTGAACTTTAAAAATTATTTAAAAAAAAACTACTTATCGTATCGCAAAAATTTTTTCACCGATGATGTTCACACATGTTACTCTATCATATAAAAATAAAATTGAAAAATCGAAAACTACCCTATTGTAGAAAAAATACAGCATTTTTTGAAAAGTAAGCTTAAAATAAAAAAAGATACTGTATAAAACATTTTTTTTTTGTGTGTCTGTGTGTGTGTGTGTGTGCGTGTTGTTAATATGACTTAGCACCGAAAATTTTTTTTGAACCCCCCCCCCCCCCTCTTTTCAAAGTCCTGGGCACGGGCCTGAAGAGAGCTACATACCTTTATTCTTGCAGAAACAGGAACGTAGTACAATTCGGTTTTGTCTGGCTCAAAAATCGTAAGCCAAAACCACTCAAATAGAATTTCCTTCACAGGAACGTGATAAGCGTGTCTATTGCGTTCTGATGCAATCGCCACTGCTTCTTCATCAAGGTGGAAGGTAGTTCTTCTGTTTTTCACGCGATTGCAGCGCTTACAGAGGCTAGAAAGGAGTACCCGGTTTGCTCCCGACTACCCGGTTTTACCCAACTTCCCCTAATTGTTTGCCAACAAGGAAAAAAAGAACTGAATGATTTAAAATGTTTATCTGCTGCCAGTTTGTATTTTTTAACAATTGAATTACTTGTAATTGATTTTATTATGAGGATTTTCAATTTTCCCTCTTTATTCCGCTTTTGCGACTAGCAAATTTCTCTAGTAAGAATTATCTCGAAAACAATAAACTATATTTAAATTTAAAATGCTTTTTCACTAGTGAAATTGGTGAAATTCGTTTTAATATAAAGTCGGCAATCAGGGTCGTTTTTTTAAATTTAATCTTCGTACCTGTCTTAAATTTTTACCCTTAAATACCCCCTTGATTATTTTTCTCATTGTATGCTTTTAGTACAAACTATGGCTGTGTTTTCGTTTTATTGAGCCCTTTTACATTGACAAATTCTGCTGCCGGCTTTTTATTGCATTTTCTTAGTAAACCGTCAACTCTACCCGACTTCTGAAGGTTTTAGTTCGGATGTTTGTCAACAGTCGTGTCTTCAATCAAGATACGGGCAGCATTTTTGCTGATTGTGGCGATAAACTTTTTTTTGCTGTGACGAGCTTATTTCTTTATCATATTGTGGTCTGTTGGCCACCTTGTCTGGTGGTCAGAGGGTCATTCCACGTCAAATCAACCACAAAAATGCTGTTTTAACACCCACCATCTTGGATTTTGATGAAACTTGGTATACTTCCTTCCTTTGTAGTCATAAGCAACCCCCTAAACTTTTTTCTTTCAATCTCGATGCGTTTTGATTTTATAGCCTGTTGAAATTTTGCGATTTTACATTTTTTGTCATTTTCGAGACACATAAACTGAGCTGATGTTGTTTATGAAAAAAAATTGTACCTGGGTAACTAATGGTTTAATCTTTTTAAATTTTTTACAGAAAATGTGAAGACTTTGAACATGTGAATAAAAAATATTACAATAGTCTTAGTTTATATGAATTTTTCAAAAAACATTTCAAAAATGAAAATTTTGAATTTTTTTTGTCAAGAAAAGGCTTTATTAAAATTTTAAATTTCAACATGAGGGTCGTTTTTAAAAATCATAATTTTTTTTTGCATGATTATAAATATGTGCTCTAATTTATCCCATAAAAATAATTATGGGTATTTGAGGGATTCTACCCCTCCCCTTTTTTTTATAGAAGAAAAAAACGTAAAACATCATACAAACAAGCTCTTCCTCGAATTTAACAAGAAGTTCTGTCAAGAACTAAACGAGCCTACTTTCCCGTACATCGACATCGGCACTCTAGCATCTAATCAATATTCTCTTGAATATCTGAAACTGAAAATTATGTCAAACATACCTTTGTAGCACTTAAAGCTGATTTCTAAAAGCAAAATATACCCCTCTCATCAGATAATATGGACACGTAAAAAGTAAATAAACGAGTAAATAAAGTTTTGTCGCACCTTTTAAAGAATGTAACTGTTATAGTTTTTCCGTAGAAAAATTTCACAATTGTTTTCAAAAGAAAATAAAAATAATAAATAAAATAAAAGTACGAAGAACATCAAAAAACATTTTATCAAAGAAAGAAAAAAAAACCTCGTTCGTTAATAAAATGTCTCGAATTTTATTTTTATTCCGTTGCCAGTTGTTAAATATAAACAAAGAATAAAATGCTCTAGTGAATGAACAATTTTTGTAATAAAAAAAATATCGTCTGCCAAAAAAAAAATAAAAATAGTAATAATAATTAATGAAACAAAAAAAAATGAATAAATAAACAAAAAATCGTCTGCCCAGTCAGTCATTTTTTTTCTGAGCCTGCATTTCCGCCATGTTTGCGGAGTCGGGGTCAGAGTCCTCACAGAAGATTTTTCAGAAAAGTACTTAACATACATTTTTTATCAAAACCGTTTTCTTACAAAGTTAGTTTGAAGGAAATCCGCCTTTAAGTTCTGAATCAACATTCAATTTAAATTTCCCAGTAGGCGCTCATGTTAAAAATTTCTCTGAACGGTTCATCATTGAACGAAAAATGGTTCAAATTGAAAAGTGAAATATGGGAATGAGTCTCTCCGAGATCTTTCGAACAAAAAAAGTTTATTCAATTCAGACGGTTCACTTAAAAGTTATTAGGTGGAAAGAGGTTGCTTGAACGGTTCAATGTTGAACCAAAAATGTTCAAATTTAAAATTTAAATACGGTAATAAAGTATCCTTGCCGAGGTGCTTCGAAAAAAAAATTGTTTAAATCGGACTATTCACTCAAAAGTTATTAGGGGTGACAGCTTGTTTGAACGGTTCAATGTTGAACGAAAAATTGTTCAAATCGAAAATGTAGATACGGGAATGAAGTATCCTTGAAAAGATCTTTCGAACAAAAAAAAGTTTGTTCAAATCGGATTGTTCACTCAAAAGTTAGCATCGCGGGACCGGTTGTTTGAACGGCTCAAAGTTGAACCAAAAATTGTTCAAATCAAAAAATCAAATATTGGGAATGAGCTGTACTCGCCGAGATCTTTCCAACAAAAAAAAGTTTGTCCAAATTGGAATGTTCATTCAAAAGTTATTAGGGGGGACAGACAGACCGACCGACCGACCGACACACAAATTCCCCATCTCAATACCCTACTTTCAAATTTTTAATTTTTCGATATTCATTTTACCTTTTTATTTTTTTAACTTGGCGATATTTTTTTGACTTGGCGATATTTTTTTAACTTGGCGATATTTTTTGGACTTGGCGATATTTTTTAGATGCATTAAGCTACTTTTAATACTTTTTTCGTCTTTCTTTTATTTTTAACGGGAAAGTAGGCTAAAAACAGAATTGTCATCAATTATAACAAAAATTTAAACATGAAGTATGTTGAATATTCAACTCAAACTCATAAAAATGAATGTTAAAGTTTTTTTTTTTTTAGTTGAAATAGTTTAAATTGGAGGAATTCTGGAAATAAGCTATCATGAAATTTAATACATGCATACAACAATTGACTCATACAGATTATTGGATTGTAGTCGACAACTTTTCAAGTTCGAGTTAGCTTGACACTAATATACTGATTGTGCTATTTCTAGCACTTTCTGGATACCCCCCCCCCCCCCAACCCCCGTGTTTGAAAAAAAAAATGTTACTGTGAGACTTTTTTTCAATTACTTTTACTTCTGTGCAGAGAAAAAATCAGCTTTCTTGTTCTTAAAATGACATTTTAGTCCCCTAGACCCCTTAAGAAACAATGGCCAACTTTTTGGTAATATTTTTTTAATTAGGTAAATTACCTTTCTTTCACTCATAGCAAAGTAAGATCAAATCAGTATACATGCACATTTTTTATTTGAACTTTTGTCTTTTAAAAATGAAAAAACAAGGACTTAACAGATTTTTTTTCCTTCTGGCTTTAATGACATGCCTAATCATATATTTGTCTCCTCTTCAATAGATTTATGTTTTTTTAAATAAAAATTCAAAAGTAAATAAATATGTATCATGCAAAAACTACTTTTGTCCAGATTTTTTTTTCCTGGATTTAATGCCTCATCTACTGTTGGAGGCAGTGGCGCCGACTCCATGGGGTTTGGGGGGGCTCGAGCCCCCTCAATAAAAATTTTGGGGGGGGGGGCGGAGCCCCCCTAATAATTTAAGAGAATTCTTTAATGTATTATGCTTGGTAAAATCACAAAACTATGTTTTCCTTGTTTGACGATAGTTACTTTGTAAAATACATTCCGTAATGAACTAAAACAAATAACTAATACTGTAGAAAGCGGAATAACTGAAAACGAGTGGTGTGAATCATGATAGTGTTTGCGCAAATTGTCGAGTAAAGTCTGGCGCCAGCAGGCAGACTAGGATTGTGGCGATATCAAAAAGGCTGAGGCAGGAGCCCCTGGAATCCTCGTGTCGCGTCGCTTTGAGGCTTCGAGACATTATACGACGCCATGTCTAAAGTCCACGGCGCTGGCGCAGTCATTCTAAGTACAATGTTTCGTTCAGTGCATGCAGCAGACGTATTTAATATTCCGACTTAATCGTTGCAATGGATAAATTTGTTATCAAAAAGCCACGTTTGGAAGTTGATGATACTGCGAATCAACATCCGGCAATTATTGTGTAGTCAATTGCTTCGTCGTCTTTAGGCGAGAACTTTTCACACCCTGAACCTGAGCAATCCGGGCAGGGATGATCATTTCAGAAGTCCTGGTTGATCAAATATTCTTGGATAGAATATGAAGCATCTTCCGAAAAAGTTTTTTGCAAAACCTGCAAAGAGGCAGATGCTAAAAATCTATTACAATTTTCTTCAAAAAAAGAAGATGCATTTATTTCTGTAGGATTTTCTAACTGGAAAAAGGCTTTGGATAAATTCCGTCGTCATGAAAATACGCTTACGCATAAAGAAGGTGTTTTGAAACTAAATTCTATTTCGAACCAAAGTGTGGCCTCCCAATTGAATGAACAGTTAAATAGTGATATGAAGAAAGGCCGTTTAGTTATTGAGACAATTTTTACTACCGTTCAATTTCTATGCCGACAAGGACTGGCAATTAGAGGGCACGAAGATGTAAACTCAAATTTTTTTCAATTGCTGAAACTCCGTAAGAATGACGTACCTGACTTAAAAGATTGGTTAGGGCGTTCAGGGTATAAGTGGACGTCCCATGATATTCAAAATGAGATCATTGATCTACTGGGAAAGTCTGTGTTGAGAAAGGTATTGGCTTCAATCAAGACGACTGAACATTTTTCGATTATGGTTGACGAAACAAGTGATTCTTCGATTCACGAACAAATGTCATTTTGTATTCGTACAGTTGATGATTCCGTAATCATCAACGAAGACTTTATTGGCTTATACGAGACCCCCAACACTGAATCACAAACTCTGTTTAGTATTTTAAAAGACATTTTTGCTCGTCTTGATTTGTCAATGGATAACTTAGAGGACAGTGAGTGCTATGGTGGTGCCGCGAATATGAGAGGTAAATTCAAAGGATTACAAAAGTTAGTTTTGGATATACAACCGACAGCCCGTTATGTGCACTGCACTGCTCACAGTTTAAACTTGGCAGTTGTGGACAGTCTTCGAAATCTTATGTCTATGAGGGATATTATGGCTTTAGCAAAGAACTTAATAAACACCGTAAGGGAATCCACCAAGAGGATGGGACTTTTCAGAAGCATACGCTGTGAGAACGTCAACGACCAAGCTATAGTCTACGACCCCTTTGCCCGACTCGATGGACTATGCGAGCTTCTAGTATTTTGAGAGTATTGAAAAACTTTGAAGAACTTCTAGAGTTTTTTGAAACATTTTCTGCAGAGGACAAAACAGAGGCATTTTACAAATGTGTTGGCTATCTTGAGTCAATGTTACAATTCAAGACTTATTTCTTTTTAAGTCTTTATTGCCACTCAATGAGCCCAGTAGAGGACGTCAATGAAAAAATTCAATGCCCTCATCTAAGTGTGGCTGATCTGAGAAAAATATACGAACGCTTAATTTGTATATTGAATGGAAGGCGAGATAGTTTTGAGCACTTTTGGGAATTGTGTTTAAAAGAAAAACCTTCACAAGTTGATAGTCCTTCTCTTCCTCCGAATCGACGTATACAAAAGAAGTATGAAAACAACGAAACCAGCTCACCGCACACTTTCAAAACCCCAAAGGAATTCTACAAAGCACTTTACATTGAAGTTTGTGAAACGGTACAATCCTGCATTACTGAGCGGTTTGCATCAACTGGACTCACACAGGTCATTGCAGTTGAACAAGAGTGCTTGCTTTTAGTAAACAAAGGTGAAACAAGTTTTGAAAATTCAACTGAGTTTTTCAGAAATGATCTAGACATTGAGAGATTGCGCTTACACTTCAATATGTTAGCGGACATCGCTGATGAAAAACAACTGGACTTGAAAAACATGCATGATGTAAAAAATTACATTACACAAGAGCCTGCAATTGGAGAAATGTTGTGTGAAATAGTGAAGTGCATTAAGCTACTCCAAGTCGTTCCAATCACAACAGCAACAGCAGAGCGGTCATTTAGTGCCCTAAAACGTCTGAAATCATATCTTCGATCAACAATGGGACAGAAGCGATTGAACAACTTGGCTGTTCTTCATGCCCACCGAGATGTTTTGGATGAATTGGATATCCGACCAATCATCAACGACTTCATATCCAGTAATCCAGTCAGACGGTCGACATTTGCACTTTTCTAAAGACACTCTAGCCCTAATAATGGTATTGAAAGCAATATTAAAAATCTTTATAAAATAGAGAATTAAATACATACAGAATAATATATTTTCAGTTTCGAAATATTAGTAGTGGTTTAATACTTTACATATTAGTTACTATAGTACTGTATTAATTACTTTCAAATACTTGAATACTTTTAGGGTGAAAGACATAATGAAATTTTGACTAAACGTATTAAGCGTACTGTATTGACCGTATTAAAGCATTAACTTTGATATATTATTTTTATTTTATAAATTCTGAGCCTTGTTCAAAGCAAGCTTAAATTAACTATTTCACTTATTAATTTAAGTGCTAATATTGTGCGACAGCTATATATTATGTTTTATTTTTTTAATGATAGTTTAAGATTTATTTAAATATAATTTCAGTCTTTTCAGAGCTATACATTCACTGCTCTCAAATTGTCTGTAACCACAACTATTACAAAAATTAAATTAGCTTTTTTCACGAAAATACCGTGCGTGTTTATGTTTTGGTTTGTCTTTAAAAGCTAAAAAATGCGTCAGACTTGTCGAGTATCGAGAGTCGAGTTTTTGGGGTTCTAATGTTAATCATACAACTCTAAAATTCTTTAAAAAATAAATTTAAAACTCACTTTTTTTCATCTAAAATTTAGAAAATTTCCCGGGGTTATGCCCCCCCCCCCAATATTTTTTATAAGTCGGCGCCCCTGGTTGGAGGTTTAAGCAAGTGCACTTCAAAAAATGTAATAAATTGGAGAGAAAGGATACATAAAAAATTTTTCATTGCTTCAAAATAAAAATGACTTAAAACAACATACTGATCTTGAAGAAATAAATGCAGCAGATAGAAGAGGAGTCAAGAAAAATAACTTAATTTACACAAAAGCAGTTTTCAATCTCACTGCCATAATCTAAACAACTTACCAAGTGTGAACCATACATCTTGCAGATCAGCTGGCTTGAGATGACAGCTGATCCTTTTTATGAACTAGTAAATTACCCATAAAATTAGGGGGATAACAGGCAAATGTCATTTGTACAAAAGCAAGTTTATTAGGAGCCACTGGTGATCACATATTTTATTATTTATTTTATTTATTATTTTTTTAAGCATAAAAGGGATCAAGCAATGAAAATATGAAACACTTAAAAAAATAGAACATTTTTAGAGGGAAAAGAGATTGTTGCAAATTGTAAACAGTTCTTTTCACGATTCTAATCATTTTGAACTCATAATAGTGATAAAGCCAAGTTAAGACAAACATTTTCTGTTTTATATCATTGGTTCAGAGTTAAATAAACAAAACCAGATTTTACTTTGATACTTTATTAGATGAATGAAACAAGTTCAGAGCTGCAAGTGTCTACCTTTGAATTAGTATTTCAGTCTGCCCTTTGCTTAGAGAAACCATTGCTGAACAGATATAGAATTTTACTTGTGTTTTTAACTAGATTGTGTTATAAAAATGATTTAGTGTGGGTGTATCTATATGCAGTGTAGGAAAATTAACTGTAAGGGAATGTCATAAATTGATTTTCACACATGAGAAAGGAATAAAGAATATCAATTGTTAAAGTGAAGAAGAAAAGGAATTATCGAGTGCAAGACTTGACAGTGAATTGAATTCAATTCAAAATATTTGTTTTCATCCTGAAAATGTATTCTTGAGGAAGTTTGAGTTGCAATTCAGTCTGTAGTGATCCATTAAAAAGACAATCTATGGTATTTTGGATTGGTGTCTGAAGTCGACCAAGACGAAGGAGACCTTCTAGTAAATTTTTTACATCCAAATGGACCTTCCCCTTCACTTTACTGGCTAGTTCTGCTGATATTTGTGGAATTCCCTTTCCTCGTGTACTCAGTGTTGTAGAACCACCACATACAATAACTGGAAGGGCATACACCTTTTCTAATGAATGTATGCTCTCAGTGGAAAGGAAAAGGAAAAACAGGCACATGTAAAAGGAATATCAGAATTATAAGATGGCATTTATAGAATTTATAATATTTTGGGTAAATTACTTAGTTATAAATTAGAATTGTATGAAAATTTCATTTTCATGTTGTCTTAAATTTTCAATAGTTTTCAGAAGGTGATATACACTTCATTGCGAGATAACCATAAATTTAAATCAACTCAAAACCACAAAATTTTAAATCACTGAAGAAGTAAAAACTATTTTTAATGGCAACGATTTTCTGAGGTTAATTAAAACTATAAAAATTGAGCCATTAACTTTTGTAGAGCCTAAACTCTCATTTTAAGAAAAAGAGAGATGAATTTTTCTTTGCACAGAAGTAAAAGTAATTGAAAAAATGTCTCATAGTAACATTTTTTTTTTCAAACATGGGGGGGGGGGGGGGGGGAGGTATCCAGAAAGTGCTAGAAATAGCATAATCAGTATATTAGTGTCAAGTTAAATTTTTAATTTTAAAGTTGTCTTGACTACAATCTGGTAATATGTATGAGCCAATTGTTGTATGGAAGTATTAAACTTCATGATAGCTTATTTCCAGAATTCCTCCAATTTAAACTATTTCAACTAAAAAAAAAAAACCTTTAACATTAATTTCTATGAGTTTGAGTTGAATGTTCAACATACTTCATGTTTAAATTTTTGTTGTAATTGGTGACAATTCTGTTTTTAAATTCGAGGAAGACCTTGTTTGTATGATGTTTTACGCTTTTTTCTTCTATAAAAGGGGGGGGGGGGGTAGAATCCCTCAAATAGCCATAATTATTTTTATGGGATAAATTAGAGCACATATTCATGATCATGTAAATAAAAATTATGATTTTTAGAAACGACCCTCATGTTGAAATTTAAAATTTTGATAAAGCCTTTTTTTGACAAAAAAATTCAAAATTTTCAATTTTGAAATTTTTTTTGAAAAATTCATATAGACTAAGACTATTGTAATTTTTTAATCACATGCTCAAAGTCTTCACATTTTCTGTAAAAAAATTTAAAAAGATTAAACCATTAGTTACCTAGGTACAATTTTTTTTTCATAAACAACATCAGCTCAGTTTATGTGTGTCGAAAATGACAAAAAATGTAAAATCGCAAAATTTCAACAGGCTATAAAATCAAAACGCATCGAGATTCAAAGAAAAAAATTTAGGGGGTTGTTTATGACCACAAAGGAAGGAAGTATACCAAGTTTCATCAAAATCCGAGACGGTAGGTGTTGGGGTGTGGTTGAATTGACATGGAATCACCCCAGAACAGTCTGCCACGGATGAAGTGGTCCCGGGTTCAATTCCCGGCTTGGGCATGGATGTGCTTTCTCTCTCCTGTCTTTGTCCTTTGTGTGAATGTGTTGTTCTTGGAAAGGTTGCCTACCCTATAAACGGATCCCTATGCCATGCGTGTACTGTGGAAGTCGGACTTCGCACCAAATTACGGTACAGTTTCAAAACTAAAGCAGCACACCCCAAATTGCCAGCCTGGCTGGCACACGACAAAAAAAAAAAAAAAAGTATTCTGAATCTTTAATGTTAAACATGATAGACAATTTAGACGGAAATATTCTCATCAGATTAGGCAAGTAAATTAAACTTACAGTCGTAGAGAAGATCGAGTAAAGCATAATGTCGATGCAATCATCGATTGAAAGTTAAGATTCTACATAGTAAAACTTCTCCAAGCGGTCACCCCCTTCGTTCCGTGAAATTTTGGCAGCTGAGTTGGAGTGGCACGCTTTAAAGGGTTCTCATTAGAATTACGAGATCATTTCTATCATATCTAAAGCAAGCAAGTATAATGCATGTTTTTTATTTGAAATGATTTTTGATACTTTTCTAAAGGGAAAATGGTATTTTGTTTGATTGTTGCACTGCTTTTTGCGAAGGAAAGATATAAGTAAAATTTGCAAATTAAGTTTTTGCTCTGCAATTCAGATCACTGATGAACAAATCAAATGAACACTCATGATTGAAATGTTTTTTTCCGAAACTATCACAATCCGAAAGCATGGATTCCAAAGCTGATATTGAGCTGAAGAATAGAAACAAGAAGCGAACAGATTTTTCTAAAAAATTGAATTGATGAATCCACTTGGCGGCCGTTCAGAGGAGTTGGGTGGCCACTGCTAAGGGGAGTTTTAACACTAGATCTATGGGGTAAAAAATCCGTGCAACGAAAAATTAGCAGTTATGATGGGTGGTCACTTGTAGAAGTGACAACTCGAAGAGTTTTTACTGTATCAACAAAATTTACTTAAGTATGTTTTGTTTTTGGTTTAGTATTTCATGTATTTTCTTTTTCCTCTAGCTTTTGAGAAAAACTTAACTTAGATTTTTTTTCCAGCTTTCATTTTCCCCAGCAACTCCCAAGTGGACCCACTGTCGGGTGCTCATGTTGTTATTTGGAATACTTATGATGTCTTTCAGTCTGTTTGGAATTTGTATATTTGTTGGGCTGCATGCTGGTATCAACACATTTGCTTTCATGGCTGCAGAGGTGAGTGCCCTTATGTCTTCCTAGAATTGGCTCAGATAATCTATTTTCTTGTCAACTGGTAGATTATAACAATTATGACGCTTATCTTTGTACTAAATGTTAAAAGCATTAGTTCCGAAACGTTGAAAATCTGAACATACTTTGACGAAGATTTCTTCCTTTGGGTTCAGTAAACAATAATTGATTTTTGATAAAGTTTATTTAAAAAGGCGCAAAGGTGCAGTCTTGTACAAAGAAGTGTAAATAAAAACTTTGTTGTCTACAGCCCAATCGTACCTTACTATCACGATACTTCCGATTTTTAACGACCCCCGCTCGGTCAGCCCCGACAATTTTGTTAATGCACTTCGCCATTATTATTAAAACTGTTTGTATTCGATTGGAAATTTTGAAATTTGCCTAACAAACGTCATGTTCGTAAAAAGGATGATGATCGCTGCCATAACTCTCATTTTTTCCTTCCAAACAACACTTAAGCAAAAAAAAAGATATTCCGAAATGCTCAGAAACAAGCCACAGCACTCCCCACAGGAGGCCGCCCTGCCACTCCGAAGTAAACCCTTTCGCGGCCCCCAGAGCTGATCACAGATCTTAAATGATCAGCTCTCATCGCACTTTCTCATTATCCTTCCATCCATCATCACATTATCTTTTCGGAGACCTTTTATTTTTTGACAGCAGCGGTCATTCTGGAAGAAAATAAGCAGTCATTTCGCTTAAATAGGTTTTAAAAAAGGAATAAAATTAAAAAGTCTTAAATTACTCCATTTCTAAAACACTGTTATAGTCTAGTTAATGAACGGTTTGAAAAAATAAAAAATCATATAGTTTTAAAAATTGGCACATAGGTACAACAGGAAGGTCTTCTGATGAACATACTAAAAGTTCCCGGTGGTAGGGGAGGAGCTCGCAGCGCCACCTCGGATTTTAGGGGCGTTTTTTCGGCTTTCGTCTTGTATCTCAAAAACTATTTACTTGCAAGCAAAAGTGTCAGTTAATGAAATAAAGAACATAAAGTTATCTTTCAGAAGCATTTTTTATTTTTATTGTAGCAATAAGGTGCCTAGATTTTAAATTTCAAAGTTTGCGAAAATTTTTTAAAAATTGACCATTTTCCCACTCTTTTCTATTTTTGGAGCCTCTCCAAAGATTAATTTAATTTTTAAGAAAAAACCCACCCGGGTTTTTCTGGGGTGGGCCCACTTGAAAAAACCCACGATGTCGGTAAAGTGGGTTTTTTTCAAAATTCATTACACGTTGAAAACATTTATTTTAGGAACAAACTAAATTTTCCAAATATTTTGATCTATACTAAGCCTAGAATTTGGTGCTGATGAATTTAGTTATAATATTTAGTTTGTTACAATATTTAATCTTGGTCAATAGTCAGTACCTGGTCCAGAAATTGCCATCTTTTTTTCTTAGCAACTTATGCTACACTGCAACGTTTCTTGTCAAAAATATCGTGACGTTAGCCTATGAAAAACGAGCTAGATAAAACGTCACAGCCTACTTGGCGAATTAGAGGAGATCGCTGACTGCTTGTGAGCTCTTATTGGCTCCGCCCGTAGTGACGTTCAGTGTCGAGTTAAGTTGCTGTCTAGTATAGTATTAGAAATAAAATTGCACGTGAATTCCACACTATTTGTTTATTTTTTTACAATACTTTGAAGATCAAAGTGAGCAATCATTATTTCAATCTATAAAGGGGTCATTCCATGGTAACTCAGGTTACATTTTATACACTTGTGCTTGGTCCAGTCTGTCTATGCAAAAAAAAAAAAGAGCTAAAATCGCAAATCACGATGTAGTTCTGAATTTTTAATATGCTGTTTGGGTCCCTTAGGGTAGTGTAAATCTAAGTTTGCACCTTTCTAAAACCTGTGCTCGCTGCGAAACTCGCGAAAAACTGCAAAATTTTCGGACATTTTTCAGTTTTTCCTTTATAACTCCTAAACTATGCAACTTTTGAGTATACATGTCCGTACCCATTTTAAAGAACACTAAATTTGCAACAATGTAAGCTCAAGTGGAGTTTCATGGGACGAATAGTTTAGGAAATATTGTACTTCGAAAAATATAGTTTTTTTTACGAAAAGTGAAAAAATTATGCTTTTATCATATTTTTGAGCAGATATCGACATAAATTCCTATTCTACAAGACAAAAAATGGACATGTAATTACAGCACATTAAAGGAGCTTTCATTCAAGCCCAAACAGTAGTCTGTAGGCTCAATATTTCATTTACAATTACGCAAAATTAATATTTAAAATTTTGAGAAATGAGCAAAATCGTTTCCTTATAAGAATAGGAGGGCAGGGGACAATAAAAAAATGCATAGAATGAAATTAAAAGGATAACACTATATTAAAATATTATTTTAAAAATTGAAAAAAAACTGTACAGGCCATTTTTACTCATTTTTTTGCTATTTTTATAATGGTTCTTGTTGGCTGTGGTCTTATCCTGACTGTTTTCAGATTTTCCCCTATCATTCCTGAACTATGCAACTTTTGATGATACGTGTGCATACCCATTTTGAAGAACACTAAATTTGCAACAATTTAAGCTCAAGTGGAGTTCTGTTGGACAAATAGTTTAGGAGATATCGTACTTCAACAATTTGTCATTTTTAGCGAAAAATGAAATAAATATGCTTCGATCATATTTTGAACCAAATACTGACATAAATTCTTATGTTACTAGACAAAATATAGACATTTAATAATAGTACATTTAATCAGCTTTCATTTAAGCCAAAAAAGAAGTCTGTAGGTTCAATATTTCATTTACAATTGAGAAAAAACAAATTTTCGGAAATTGAATTTTTTTTTTTTGAGAAATGAGAAAAATTGCTTTCTAATAAGAATAGGAGAGTACTGGACAACAGAAAAATGCATAGAGTTGTATAAAAAGGGTAACACACTGCATTAAAATATTTTTTTCATAATTAAAAAAAAAACCTTACAGGTTAATTTAGCTCAATGTTTTTCTTTTTTTTTTCTTTTGTGGGTCTTTATTAGTAGTGGTCTTATAGCTAAGCTGCAGGGAAAGAATGTGGTCTTTGTCCTGTCTCAAGATGTTTGTGTATTTTCTTCATCTTCGAGAACTGAAATGGCAAGGAAGTTGGGACAACTCTTTCCGTATTTAAATGAACATCTGGATTTAACCAGAACCATCTGGATTTAACTGAACACCACAAAACCTAAGATTAAAGGAACTGCATGTTTAAGACTCCGTTTTCAAAACAAGCACCTTCTTTACTCAGATATCCTATTTAAACTTCAAAGCCATAAAATACTCAACAGGAATTTCTCTGAATTGAAATTTTATTGCAATTTGTAAATTTGACTTATTTCATTTTCCCCCTCCCGTTAAAATTTAATTTATAATCTTTAAGGATGACATGTACGGGCGGTAGTTTCAAATCTTCGTCCCCGCCTGGGAAAAATCGAAAGACCGGCTTTGTTGTTGACCATCCGCAGTAAAATATGAGCATAGGTAATAAATGAGGTATGTAATAAAATGAGGGATGCATATTGCAGAGTTGTATTGCAGTATTGCAGATTTGTATAAGAGAGTTAAAAGCCAGGGCATATTGGCATTTGGCAATATGTTGACTTTCTACCTTGGCGAAAATAAATCTTTTAAATTTCTTACTGTACTAAATTTGTCTTTAAGTTTTAAATATTCTGCTTTCATTGTTACAGTGGTAGTCAATCTCGACCCCTTACTGCCCACAATTCAGGTTTGTTTTTGAAGCTTTTGTAGTGTGCTGTATCAATTTTTGCTTATGTCTAACGCTGAACCTTTTTTTTATGAACTGGAACCAAATGACACTCATTATTTTGTTGTTCTGAAAAGTTTACGCTTTTAAATATTCCTAAAAAAGTCTTTGAAAAATCTCATTTCATACTTGAAAAGTTCTTGAATATTCCTTGATTCCCCCCCCCCCCTATTTTGTGTCTCCCATCGGATTTTGAAATGTGTCAAATTCTTACCCGGCGTGTAAAGTAACAGAGATCAAAGTCGTGCTATATTTCCTATAAATCCCATATGTCTGTATTATATGATTTAAAAAACCATCATATAAATCGTATATTTGAGGAAAAGATCCTATATCGTTGGTAGTTATTACCCCAAGAACTACTTTCCAAATTTTTACAATATTACAATAATCCAATACCGTCATTGTTTTCTGTCATAACTCGTGATGTATTGTTTTGACCAGTTGACGCAAGCGTGTTGCGATGAATGGCGTATCGATGATGATTCATAAGCATATGACAGATAACCTCATGAATAAATACTGGGATTTTATCTCTAAACTCAAATAGAAATAATACAGCTGCGTATCTTCATTGAACGAAACTTGTAAAGGTTGTTCGTACTTTTATCTGTAGTCAAGTTTCAGTGGAAAGTGGCATTTTCATGAAAATAGAATTGTGGTGGTGGTACCTGAGCCCGAGTAAGCGAATCTACCCGATTTAAGGCAGAATAGGTACAGCTTCCGTTTTTACGAGCACCATTAAAATGGAAGTCCGATTTAGCTCAACACAGCAAATATTAAATGCCACAAAGATCGTTTATAGGGCAGGCAGCAATTCAACAGTCAAAAATATTATTGACTCGCCTATTCATATTATAGCGGAGAAAAAGCAAAGTATGTAGGCAAAGGCACATTTACATAATGTTTCGTTTCTAAAATCGGAGGAGATTCCCTCCTCCTCCGCTCATCCTCAAACTGCGTAAATGACTGGCCTTGTTATAAGAAATCCTTTTTCAATTAAAAGACATTTTTTACCTGGAAGCCTTTTCATTAATAAGCTTACACCTTTTACATGGAGCTACATCCAATGGAGCTCTTTATAGATCTGAAATACGTGTCTGCAATCTCATTCAGATTTTTAAGCATTATAAAGCTGTTGGTAGTTTACGCATTGAAAGCTTTTAAAATTTGTTGTAAACCTTGTAAATAAATGGTGAAGGTATAACTTTTGGGGAAGCAATTACGCCCTTCCTTCACGTACCCTGTTGAATTTAAATTATTTTCCTCTGTGCCAATACCTTTCAGAAAACTAACGGCCATAGTTTTTTCAAAAAGTCGGACGAAAAACCACTTGCTCCCTGACCAGCTTTTGGACCGCTGGACCGGACGGGACGCTTTCCGCGAGAAACTTTGGCCAACCTTCGAAAGCTTTCACCTGTTTGTGGAGAAAAAAAAGCTCCTGTTCAAAAAATAATGTTTAATTTAATAACTTATGCGTTAGTATTTTCACTTATTTTATACGTTTTGTAGAATTTCTTAAAGGTTCATCCAATAATAACTTACCTTCACTTTAAAATATTATTATGAGCATCTGATTTTAAACAATCCAACTTACGTAACTAATAATTATTATTTTTTCTTTTTAGACCAAAATATAAATAGATAAATAAAACCTAGCTTAAAACAGTTCTGCAGAAATTTTGCCAAAAAATTTTGGGTATATTTGAAAACCGGAATCTACAAAAAAAAAAAAAAAGAAAAAAAAAAAAGAAAGAAAGAAAGAAATTTTTTTTTTGCTGATTATTTGTGTAGAACACGAGTAAAAGAGTCTGAGAAAAGAAAAATTCTGACTTTTTCGCGGAATTTTTTCTCATCATTTCACCAGTCCACGGGTCAAAAAATGTTGAGAAACGCCGTCTCAGAGCATTAGCGAAGTTTCACTGCAAGTGGACTACCGACGTAAGGAAACGTAATTTACAGGCTCTCCTCGTCCTCTTGAGTGTTTCTCAACGGAATCCACGAAATAAAAAATTTCAAATTTGGGAAGCTATGATCCAGGAAATGGAGCTGAGGTTGAACTATTTCAAGCTGGTAAATTCCTTTAGAAGAGGGGAAATTTTTTCGCTTAATTTAGACTAATGAACAACGCACGTATAAATGAGAGGGAAAAAGGGTACCTTAAACTAAATCCTAATTTAAAGCACCCGGGTTCGCCGGTATATTACTCGATATATATCCGATATTAATTTTGAAACTATCATAATTTTTTGATGTATTTTACTTTTACTTTTTGAACTATGATATTTTCAATGTAAAAATTATATTAATCATGTAAATAATGTTCAGTTGACTTTAAAAAAAATCTACATTTATATGCTGTATAATGCAATATAATGAAGTTTTATAATATTTCGTTTTCATTTAAGATTAATAAAGTTATTATAGTAATGTAATAATTTATATAAACATAAATAAAATATTTCTAGGTAAGTTGTAAACTTTGGTTAGACAAAATAAAAATAACTTATCACTGTGCAGTAGACTTTGTCTGTTTTTACTTCCTTTTACGTAGTAAAGGAAGTATTGTGATCGCAAAAAATTTTTTCCTTAAATTTGGGTCAAAATTTTGATTTTGCTCTCTCTGAATGAATGTTAAGTCGTTTTTTCGACCTGTCAGCACGTGCATATGTACCTGCCAACATATAATCAACCGAAAAATCATTTTCGACCACCCCCGAGTTAGTTACGACGAGTTTTCTCGTGACGTCTGTATGTACGTACACTGAAGTGACAAAAGTCATGGGATAGCAATATGCAAATTTTCAGATGGCAGTAGCATCGCATAGAACAGGTATAAGTGCGCAGTGCTTTTACAGAGCTTTCATTTCTGTTCAAGTTATTCATGTGAAGAGGTTTTAACGTGATGATGACCGCACGACGTGAATTAACAGACTTTGAACGCGGAATGTTAGTTGGAGCTAGACGCATGGGTCATGCCATTTCGGAAATCGTTAGAGAATTCAACATTCCCAGATCCACTGTGTCAAGAGTGTGCCGAGAGTATGAAATTTCAGGCATAACATCCCACCATGGACAGCGCAGTGGTCGACCGCCTGCACTTAAAGATCGAGACCGGCGACGTCTGCAAAGAGTCGTAAATTCTAACAGACAAGCAACACTGCGTCAAATCACCGTAGAAATCAATGTGGGACGTATAATGGACGTGTCTGCTAGAACTGTGCGGAGAAATTTGGATTTCTTGGGCTATTCCAGCAGAAGACCGACTCGAGTGCCTTTACTGACAGAACGACATCGCTTGCAGCGACTCTCGTGGGCACGTGAGCATATCGGTTGGTCCCTAGATGAATGGAAAACCGTGGCCTGGTCCGATGAGTCACGATTTCAGCTGGTAAGAGCCGATGGTAGGGTTCGAGTGTGGCGCAGACCCCACGAAGCTATGGACCCAAACTGTCAGCAAGGCACTGTTCAAGCTGGTGGTGGCTCCGTAATGGTGTGGGCTGTTTTTTCATGGCATGGACTTGGTCCTCTAGTGCGACTGGACCAATCATTGACTGGAAATGCTTATGTGCAGCTACTTGGAGATCACTTGCAGCCATTCATGGACTTCATGTACCCAAACAACGATGAGATTTTTATGGATGACAATGCGCCATGTCACCGGGCCACAACTGTTCGCAATTGGTTTGAAGAAAATTCTGGACAATTCCAACGAATGATTTGGCCACCTAGATCGCCCGACATGAATCCCATTGAGCATTTATGGGACACCATCGAGAGGTCTGTTCGTGCCCAAAATCCTGCCCCATCAACGCTTTCACAATTATGGACGTCTATCGAGACAGCATGGCTCAATATTCCTGCAGAAGACTTCCAACGACTTGTTGAGTCCATGCCACGTCGAGTTGTTGCACTTCGCCGGGCAAAAGGAGGGCCGACACGATATTAAGAGGTATCCCATGACTTTTGTCACTTCAGTGTATATGTGCGTATGTATGTGTATCGCATAAATCAAAACCTATATGCCGTAGAAGCTTCTAGTTTGGTATCTAGGCTCTGAGGGGGGTCTAGTTGTGCACCTCTCCTTGTGGTTGCATTCGAATGCTCCCAAGGGGGTATTTTACCCCTTTTTTGGGGAAAATCAGCGTTAATTTCAATGCAGATGAATTGGCACGACCACTTGGCGATATATCGCCAAGCTTTTGGTCGCCAAGTGTTTGACGCCATTTTGGCGACATGTCACCAAGTTGGCGACAATTTAGGCGATTTTTTTTTTTTTTTTTTTGAATTTGGGTTCAATTTGGCGCTATTGGCGATATTTTGCGAAAAATCCACTGAATGATGTTAAAATCGGCGACATTTAGAAATGAATCATTGTAAAACATTTGTTTTGCATTGTTTCGTGGCAAACTAGGGGTGTAAATGTTCGAATTGCTACCTTGCTCACTCCTAGCACTATTTTAACACTAAGGCATATACAAAGAAATTTACACGTAAAAGGAAGTAGTGTGGGACCCATACCAGATTTTTTTATTTCTGAATTACATAACTGCAAAGTAGCTTACAAGAGAAAAATAAGTAAAGCAGCCAATGCTAAATCTCCCGCTACAGGAAAAGCGTAGAAGCAAAAGCAAGAATTTTATTTGTTCATAATCAAGAAATAAAATGACAACACCTTTTTCTTTTCAATGATTCCTTTCACGCTATTTAATTTTTTTCATGCTCGTGCAGACGACTTTAAAAATCCAATTTAAAATTGATTTTTACTAACTTAAAAATGCCTATATCTTTTTTTTCTGGGTGAAGTTAACTGATTGGAGTTCTCAAAACTTTCGGAAGGAAATTCCCTTAATAAATATTTATCGCGAGCTTTCCAATGAGACCAAAATCGAGACGATCCAACAATTATTTCGGATGGAATGAGCTATTTTACTCAATTTTTTGGTTCTTAAATTAAAATCCGAACGTTCCGTACTTTTTTGGTTTTCGAAAACACCCTACGACCCTTCCTGGGTGCCCAATTATCTCCATGCCGAATGTGGGCGAGATCCGACGTAAACTGTGGATTTGTATAGGGAATACACACACACATATATGTTCGTTTTATTTATACGGATTTTTTTTTGGGGGGGGGGATTTTTACAGGACAACTGTAAATATGTTATCAGTTTTCAGATCATATGACTGTAATAGTCAATATACAATGTAAAAGCTTTTGTCAATGTAAGTTATGTTGTATTTAATGTTTGTGATTTTAAATTATCAAATGTCGCAAATGATTATAAATCTCATATTCCATTTAAAGACACCATTTAAAGTATGCAAATTTTTACACCAAATGTGTATTTAGAAATAAGTAATGGGAAAAAATGTGTGAATATTATAAATCTTAGAAATTCGTGAGTGATTTTAACAATTTGAAGAATTTAGCTTGAGCTGATTGAAAATATCGGATACGTATAAAGCAGTGAGTAACCGCCTCTAAGCAAGGGCTGAGGCAAAAACATGCAATACACCTCCAACTCGACTATTTCGATCCATGGACTGCAGTTTCGAGCTTATTATGCTTTCATCAGCATGGAATACGAAAGTAGTCGAGTTGGAGGCAAAAATCCTCTTATAAAGCAAAGAGAGCCAAAAAAAAAACTGGTAGCGAATGTGAAATTATAATACCAGCGAGCGACCGCAATAATAAGCTCGAAACTACAGTCCATGGATCGAAATAGTCGAATTGGCCATGTACTGCATGTTTCTGCCTTAGCCCTTGCTTAGGAACGGTTACTCACTGCTTTATACCTTGAGCTCTACCTAAAAAAAAGTTTTACGAGCTGTACCGTACCAAGTGCGGTCGCTCGCTGGTATTCTAATTTCACATTAGCTACCAGTTTTTTTTTTTTTTTTGGCTCTTTTTGCTTTATAAGGGGTTTTTGCCTCCGACTCGACTACTTTCGTAGTCCATGCTGATGAGAGCATAATAAGCTCGAAACAGCAGTCCATGGATCGAAATAGTCGAGTTGGCGGTGTATTGTATATCGGATATGTATCAAAATATCAGATATTGTCGATATTTTCACATACCGCTTATTTTTCCTTTTTTAGTCTCATTTTTCTCTTAAACAACAATTGTTCTAAAGATGTTTTGAAATAACAATACATGTAAATTAGGATTTTATAAAAAGCATTCAGTGACGACGGGACGCTACTGTGACCTTCCAAAAATATCCTTATTCAGGAAATTTTGCATGATAGTTTGGTACATTTGTATAAGCTTAATGTCTCTTCATTAGTGCTAGTTTTGTGCACATGTTCATATATTATCATTCTGTTAAGTTTATAATTTCATTTGGTAAATCGTAAATCCCCCCCCCCCCAACTACCCAAAAGTTTTAAGTTTCCGGGCACCTCTGACGGATGTGTGAAATTGTATTTTTGACCGCTGAAGCAACAAGGAAGGGTTTGAAAGTTTGACATTTCTATATATCTGTTTGTGGCACTCTTAGGGTCTAAACCAGTGGTTGGAAAAACTACATTTCTTTTGTAGCGAACTACAACTACAACTACTTTGTTATAAATGTAGTTAACTATAACTAAAACTACTTTTTTTGAACTGTAGCGACTACAAACTACTTTTGAATTGTAGTCGCTACTTCGCTACTTTTTAAAAAATAAGTAATTTAAAAACATACACCGTTTGAGGATTGATCGAAAAAATTCGAAAACTGGTTCACATTCATAAATTAACTCATTTGAATAAGAAATAGAACTAGGAATTGTCTTTAAATTTATTTGTTACTTTTTTTTTTTTTGTTGAAATTTGTCCTTTTAGATTTTTTAAACAATTTTTGCGAATATTCACCACAAGAACGGATTCAAAAGTTGAAAGATAGAAAGAGTTCAACCTTTAATTTTTTTTTTAATTTCTTGCCAAGGAATATTTAGGTACATGAAAATTATTTGAAGAAATATAATGATGTCGAATAAACCAATGACATCAAACAGATAGAATGTATTTCGTCAAAATGGTGTTTCAAAGATCAGCTCATATTTTTATGGTACTTATTTGTCATTGCGTCCGCTGCTGTACTCGTGCAAGATATGCACCAGTCAGAGTCCAATTAAACCTTGTTTCTTTCCTACGTTCTCTTTTTTTTAATTTTTTTAATTTATTTATTTATTATTTTTTTAATTTAAAAGTAGTTTCCAGAAATCGCTACAAAACTACTTTTTTTTTGTATCTCGCTACTCGCTACTCTACTTTTTTTAAAAAGTAGTGCGCTACACTACAAACTACTAAAAAATGTAGCTACTACAGTAGTTTCGCGCTACTTGTAGCGCGCTACTTCCGACCCCTGGTCTAAACGGATGCACCGATTTCGAAAAAACAATTTTTTTTTTGAAAGGGGAGATGATCGACAGTGTTTTTTTAGCTTGGTCGCATCTTCGGACGACATTAATTGACAAAGATATTAATTAAAAACCTTCAAAATGTGTTTCACGATTTTTGAAGTGAAAACATATCCGAAAATTAAAAATAATTGAATCGTTCATTTCGAAAAGGTAACATCTCTATTTTGATCTCCTCTGTCTCTTTAGAAAATTAAACAGCGCACGGTTATATTTTTGAATGTCATAATCAATGAAAAAATGTCTTTAGTTAAGTACACAATTACTGCAATAATTTACCAAATAACCATTGATTATGACATTCAAAAATATAACCGTGCGCTGTTTAATTTTCTGAAGAGACAGAGGAGATCAAAATAGAGATGTTACCTTTTCGAAATAAACGATTCAATTACCAAAAGAAAGAAAAATTTTCTGTGTCTGATAGAATGTGTTTGGAACTTATATCTTATATAGAACTCAGTGGCGTACATAGCACCCCCGCGGCGCAGGGGGACGCAAGAGGTTTGAGGGCGCACCATCCAAAAAATATCACTATAAGTCACACGGAAAAATGTTTTTTTTTTTTTTTTAAATTTTAGTAGGGGGTGGGGGCGCTTTTACAAATCTTGCGGGGGAGCGCACCTTAGTCTATGTACGCTACTGATAGAACTCAAATTCTGACGTTTTTAGCAAATGCGGCTAAGCTTTTATTTTACGTGATTGGAAACAGATGTCATTGTTGGCCGACGAAGAACGAAAACTCAATGATTTAAAATGTTAAATGAATTAATTAGTACTTTCAAAAAAATATAATAACCGAATTTTTCTTCATGTCTATGCATATGTGCAAATAAGAGTTCAAAATATAATGCAATAATTGACTTAAATGCAACAAATGATACTTTTACGTTTGAAGAAGCACTATTACGTATTGAAGACTCTTTTTACAGTACAGATTCATGATTTTTAAGAAAATTAAAACCAATCTACTCTGGGAAGATGCTGGACATTTTTCATTAAAAATTATCAAACTACTATATTATTTACTAGCTGTGGGACCCGGCTTTGCACGGGCTTTAAAGTAGTGATGAAAATTTAAATAAACTACTCGCCGTCAAGGCGGTAAAAATGATAAAAAACCGCCAAGGCAGCTCGCCTTTAAAGTAGAGAAGGAAAGTTTCAGCAAACTACTCGCCGCCAAGGCGGCTCGCATTTAAAGGAGGGAGGAAAATTTTAGCGAAACCGGTTTCAAAAAACTACTCCCCGCTAAAGCGGCTCGCTAAAAAACTTTCCCGCATCAAAAAGTCAATCGCATTATTTGCACATGCTTCCTCAGGAATAAAAACAATGTCAAGTAGCACATATTTAACACTCTCCCTAATAAACAAATACAATTCCCTACCAAAAACAAATATTTCCAAACCGCTCTCTTCCTGTAACATTAATTGCAAAATTCCAAACAAAAAAGTTGTTTTAATATTTAGATCGCAGCCAAAAAAAATCCCTGCTAAAAACATGAATTACAATTTAATTTGAAACACATTTTCAAAATGGTACCAGAAAAAAAAATAAGCCATTAAGTTGGCAGGAATTCAAGTGAAACACGGACGATCGCATTATTTGCCTTGTTGAAACGCCGTAAAATTAAATGCTTTTAAGAAACGAAATGAAGAAAAAATATTTTTGAAAAAAAAATTGAACCGACTTCGGAACTTCACTCAGAAAATGCTCTAAATCTAAAAAGTAAAAAATAATTTTATTCTTTAACTCCATCGATACTACATTTAAACATAAGTTTTGAAGTCGGTGCAAAAAAAGTCAAATAGAATCATTCGAAACTATAAATATAAATTTAAATGAATCCAGGTTCTTTATTCGCATTCGCATTCATTGAAAAATACATATACAAATATTCAGCTCTCAATTTTCAATGATTTCTCTGAAAATGTTGGCAAAATATAGTAAACATCATTTTACCTATAGTTTTTGCGCCGACTTCAAAACTTATGTTTAAATGTAGTATCGATGGAGTTCAAAGAATAAAATTATTTTTTACTTTTTAGATTTAGAGCATTTTCTGAGTGAAGTTCCGAAGTCGGTTCAATTTTTTTTTCAAAAATATTTTTATTTTAATCTTTTTAGTGTAAATGTACATATGAAATAAGGTAATGTTTCCATTGCAAAACTTCACCTAATTTTCTTAAGTAAATGCTTCATAAAATAAACTATGTAAGAAAAAAAAAGAAAGTATCAACGCGTCTAAAATTTTAAACGATTGACACTAAAAAATAATCCTTGTTATTCTCTGGTATTTATTTGTGTACTAGTTTAATTAAAGGCTAAATATTAACGGCTTTTCAACTAATTTATGTTTCAAAACAACACTAGATTCTCGCAGTTCATAAAATTTCACGACGTATTACATAGGTGGCCCTAGAGCCGCTATATAAACAGGCCGACGCATCAAGATTAAGTTTCACCACTTTGGATCCAATTCCTTAACTTTTACTTTCATATTTTCATTGTTGCGGAGTAGGGTTACCAGAAAAAAGTTTTGGCACATTGCTAAGCTTTGCCAAATCCACGTACCGCTAATAATTGCTCATAGTGAAAAATTACCAAAACGCGATTACTGGCCAGAAAAGACAACCACTCAATCACACAAACACGAGCTGGATCCAAAGTGGTGAAACTTAATCTTGATGCGCCGGCTCGTCTATATAGGGGCCTTAGGTGGCCCGCTAATGAGTTTTATGTTTGATTCAGTTAAGCCTTCATTCACAATTTTCATGATCATTATAAAACTGTTTCATATTAATCACGTTCTGTAACAATGGATTTCATATTTAATCATTTAGGACAAATCGCTTTAAATTTGAGCAAAAATTTGGAGATTTTCCTCATTTTCTTCAGAATTCCTTTATCAAACCTTATGTAAATTAAGACTAACAAAACCTGAAATATTACGAATCAATCAGTACCTGGTACGACTTTCAGCTCGTTGGAGTTCAGGAGAAAAAAGCAGGACATAGAAAGATACTCGGTTTAAAATTTTCAAAAAGACCATAGAAAGGAGTTTCATTATGCAATCCAGAGAAGCCTGGCGTTCAAAATGGTCATTATTACGATTACTGCGATCCCAATTTCTTTTTCGAAAGATTTCTGCAGGTTCCCGTTATCGAACCCGGACCACGAGAGGATGGGACCAATCGGAAAGACCTTTCTAACAAAAAAAGAATTTTTGAAATCGGTCCAGGCGTCTTCGAGTTATCTTGAAACATACCGAAAAAAAAAAAATTCTCCGACGAATTGTATAACCTCCTCCTTTGTTGAAGTCGGTTAAAAAGGACACCAACAATGAATTTAAAAGATATCGCCATAGCAACGCAATAAAACGTTAAAATAGTTTGATCAGGAAAGAGGTTTTCGAACTCAAAGTTCAAACGCTTGTAACTTTTTTTCTAGTGGAGATAAAAGCTTGGTTCTTCGACTGTAAGTCGAATCAATTCTGGGGTTAAAAATATCGCTCTATCCAATGGCGTAAAAATCAAAACTGTGGAAAAATTAGTTTATTTTTTATTGATGGTTTTAATGAACCAAGTATTGCAAGAAATCGGGTGAAGCCTTGCAAAAGGCAAGTTTAAAAATTGAATAACTCATGCTGTGTTTAAGTTAGAGAATCGGAACAAACTGCATAGGAAGGACAAAATTTTTCTGCTTCCAACGATATATAACATTAATATGTGCAAGTAATTTTTAACCCCAGTATTCGGCGATTTATGTGAAAATTGCCTTGAATTCGAATAAAAAACGAATCGCTTATCGAATCTTTTCAAACTATAGCCTAAAGTCTTTCTGGGTAAATGAACTATTCAACACAAAAAGAATTTTTCAAATCGAACCAGTAGTTCCTGAGATTAGCGCGTTCAAACAAACAAACAAACAAACAAACAAACAATTAAACTCTACAGCTTTATATTATTAGTAAAGATTTAGTAACAGAACGTGTTAAGTTAAAAATATAAATTGAAAATTGAAATTGAGCTAGTTTTTTAAAATATAAGTGCTTATATTTTGTCAATTTATTATTGTGCGAACTATGATTTCAGAAAGAATTTTCGTCAAAATATCATTAAAAAATATTATGTAAAAACCATTGAGGAAAAAAAAGATTGTTTGCTTTTAAATATTTCGCATTTAATAACATTCCTTTTTTAATTATTAATGAGACTGAAGTTAATTGCTCTTGTAGCGCGTTTCATTCTTCTCTCTTACGTGAGAAAGATTTTGTATAATAGAGTTATTAGCAATTTTTTACGTAAAATATTTAACCAAATGAACATGTTAGAAAAAAATGTAATCAAATATTCATTGGTTACAGCTACATGATATTTATATGTATCTTATATATTACTTTTCTAGCCAGTTTTTCTGCTAAAAATAACATAAAAAAGAAAAGTTTTATAAAGAAATAAGGAACACGAAAAAGCTCCTTTTGTTTTTAATCAAACTCCACGATTTACCGCTCATTTGAAAGCTTATCGGCCCATTTTCTGAGAGCTGTGTGTGTGTGTGTGTGTGTGTGTGTGTGTGTATTTTTTGCTTTAAAAAAGGGAAGGTTTATTCTTTTTTTTTTTTTTTTGAAATCCAGATTCACATGTATTATTTCAAAACATCTTTAGAATAATGGGGGAGTTCCAAGAATTTAAAAAATATTTTCTTCTGAAAGAGCATGCTTCAAAACATGGGATTTACCAATTACAAAAAAAGACGAAGCTATATAATTTTTATGAATTATTGTAATGATGTGACTATTAGTGCAAGATTTAATTTACTTCATGTCCCGGATAAAAAGGGAGGGGCAGTTAAAATCAATTCTTCCATAAATTCGGTACGGAATGTTATTTTTCTTCCTCTAAGAAAAGAGGTTAAACAATTATTGAAATTTGCATTTTATTTTTAAGTACGTTTTAAAATATGTTTAACCCATTAATGCCTGACATTTTTTTTCCAAAGATATTTTGTATACTGGTTACAGTGTTTAATGGACAGGAAAAATAGTAAAAAAAATATCATGTGAGCGATTCCATGCCAACTCACCGAAAAAAAAAGTTGGTCGCACGACCGACTCTGATTTTTTTTTTAATTTGGTACACAGATTGATTGTATAGAGGTATGAAAAAGCCCAAAAGGAAAGTTACCTGCTCCACTTATTTCCCGAGATACGGGTCCTCGAAGTTTGTCCGGACCTTCAAAATACCAAAAAATTGATGTTTTTTAATAATTTTTTCTTAAAATTTCTACTCATGCAATATGAAAGCGTTTGATATCTACGGAAACTAGCTACTCCTGGCAATCAGAAAAAAATAAGGCAATGTTTATAACGGAAAATGTTAAGGTACAGCACTCTTAGAAGTTGCCATCACAAAAATTTGATTTTCCCGATTTTGCTAAAATTGAGGAATTTATTCCAAAAAAAAAGGAAGACATAACCAAAGGTTTACTCACTTTCTAGTAGTGTACAGATGTTTACTATAAATGGTTACACAATGCATAACTTTGATTTCTCACTCCTTCTTGGAAATATTTTAGCTTAAAGATAAGCCATAAGGCAAAAAATGCGTTTTTGGCTATCTTGGCAGCCATTTTTCGCATAAAGGGGGAGCAGTAGAAACTTTATTTTTTTTTAAAACAAGCCACTGATATGTTAGCTATTCACTGGAAAAGAATTTACTTTTGGTTATTTCTCCCATTAAGAGATATCCTGCTGACAGTATATGCATGCTTTTCGCGACGACCATATGCTTTTGTTTTTCCTCTCATGGACTTAAAATTAATTAAACCAAAAAATAATGATATATTTATTAATAGCTGTATTATCTACCCAATATGTCATGAAGTTTAATTTATTAAATCATTGAACAATAAATTAGATA
Organism: Uloborus plumipes; assembly: GCA_038373865.1. Lineage (NCBI taxonomy): Eukaryota > Metazoa > Arthropoda > Arachnida > Araneae > Uloboridae > Uloborus > Uloborus plumipes. Next base: position 18,591 of record JAXGGA010009095.1, on the reverse strand, counting down.
ATTGATGAAAACAAATAGTATTTTTCTGATGCCTGAGCATTATGCATTCATAATTATAAAGCACTAAATACTTTCTTGAGAAATTAATTAACATAAAGGAACTCTAAATATTTATATTATAAGCAATACCTAATCTTGTGATTGGGATACTCCTGTTTTTAATTGAAGAATTTCTTGAATATCACATGAATATCAGGAAAATAAATGAGGTCTTTTCGTTTGATGTAGGATATTTTATGACAAATTTCATTTGATGGGCTACTAACTGAGCATGGTGATAAAGAGCTATTAATTTCAGCATCGAATTCCATTTTACCTTATTAACAGTTAAATATTTACAAAATAATTAAATAAATAATTTAATATAAAGCCATGATTGAAGAATTAAAATTAGTGCAACTAATTTATTCCCATACTGATCTTTACAAAACTGACATGCGTTGAGCACTGATAAGAACTGACAAGAATAAGTTTACTCACTAAAATACTGGTTCACAGATACTATAAAGCATACATTCTATTTTCTACAAAATAATACTGCAACAAAGAACAAGGGTATCCTCCTGTTTATAGCCATCAATCAGGAACATCCAATCACAAGATTGGGTATTGCCTATGAGATAAATATTCGAAGCTCCTTTATTTTAATTGATTTTTCAAGAAATTCTTTAGTACCTACCCCTTTATACCCTTGTTCTTTGTTGCAGTATTATTTTGTAGAAAATAGAATGTACGCTTTATAGTATCTGTGAACTAGTATTTTAGTGAGTAAACTTATTCTCGTCAGTTCTTATCAGTGCTCAACACATGTCAGTTTTGTAAAGATCAGTATGGGAATAAATTAGTTGCACTAATTTTAATTCTTCAAGCATGGCTTTATATTAAATTATTTATTTAATTATTTTGTAAATATTTAACTGTTAATAAGGTAAAATGGATTTCGATGCTGAAATTAATAGTTCTTTATCACCATGCTCAGTTAGTAGCTCATCAAATGAAATTTGTCATAAAATATCCTACATCAAACGAAAAGACCTCATTTATTTTCCTGATATTCATGTGATATTCAAGAAATTCTTCAATTAAAAACAGGAGTATCTCAATCACATGATTGGGTATTGCTTATAATACACTGAAGTGACAAAAGTCATGGGATACCTCTTAATATCGTGTCGGCCCTCCTTTTGCCCGGCGAAGTGCAACAACTCGACGTGGCATGGACTCAACAAGTCGTTGGAAGTCTTCTGCAGGAATATTGAGAGATGCTGTCTCGATAGACGTCCATAATTGTGAAAGCGTTGATGGGGCAGGATTTTGGGCACGAACAGACCTCTCGATGGTGTCCCATAAATGCTCAATGGGATTCATGTCGGGCGATCTAGGTGGCCAAATCATTCGTCGGAATTGTCCAGAATTTTCTTCAAACCAATTACGAACAGTTGTGGCCCGGTGACATGGCGCATTGTCATCCATAAAAATCCCATCGTTGTTTGGGTACATGAAGTCCATGAATGGCTGCAAGTGATCTCCAAGTAGCTGCACATAAGCATTTCCAGTCAATGTTCGGTCCAGTCGCACTAGAGGACCAAGTCCATGCCATGGAAAAACAGCCCACACCATTACGGAGCCACCACCAGCTTGAACAGTGCCTTGCTGACAGTTTGGGTCCATGGCTTCGTGGGGTCTGCGCCACACTCGAACCCTACCATCGGCTCTTACCAGCTGAAATCGTGACTCATCGGACCAGGCCACGGTTTTCCATTCATCTAGGGACCAACCGATATGCTCACGTGCCCACGAGAGTCGCTGCAAGCGATGTCGTTCTGTCAGTAAAGGCACTCGAGTCGGTCTTCTGCTGGAATAGCCCAAGAAATCCAAATTTCTCCGCACAGTTCTAGCAGACACGTCCATTGTACGTCCCACATTGATTTCTACGGTGATTTGACGCAGTGTTGCTTGTCTGTTAGAATTTACGACTCTTTGCAGACGTCGCCGGTCTCGATCTTTAAGTGCAGGCGGTCGACCACTGCGCTGTCCATGGTGGGATGTTATGCCTGAAATTTCATACTCTCGGCACACTCTTGACACAGTGGATCTGGGAATGTTGAATTCTCTAACGATTTCCGAAATGGCATGACCCATGCGTCTAGCTCCAACTAACATTCCGCGTTCAAAGTCTGTTAATTCACGTCGTGCGGTCATCATCACGTTAAAACCTCTTCACATGAATAACTTGAACAGAAATGAAAGCTCTGTAAAAGCACTGCGCATTTATACCTGTTCTATGCGATGCTACTGCCATCTGAAAATTTGCATATTGCTATCCCATGACTTTTGTCACTTCAGGGTATAAATATTTTAGAGCTCCTCTTATGTTTTATTAATTTCTCAAGAAAGTATTTAGTGCTTTATAATTATGAATGCTTAATGCTCATGGTGTCAAGTGAAATACTATTTCTTGTTTTTCATCAATTATCTAATTTATTGTTCAATTGATTTAATAAATTAAAACATTCATGACCTATTGGGTTAGTAATACAGCTATTAATAAATATATCATTATTTTTTGGTTTAATTAATTTTAAGTCCATGAGAGGGGGAACAAAAGCATATGGTCGTCGCGAAAAACATGCATATACTGTCAGCAGGATATCTCTTAATGGGAGAAATAACCAAAAGTAAACCTCTTTTCCTGTGAATAGCTAACATATCAGTGGCTTGTTTTAAAAAAAAAATTAAAGTTTCTACTGCTCCCCCTTTATGAGAAAAATGGCTTGCCAAAGATGGCCAAAAACGCATTTTTTGCCTTATGGCTTATCTTTAAGCTAAAATCTTTCCAAGAAGGAGTGAGAAATCAAAGTTATGCATTGTGTAACCATTTATAGTAAACATCTGTACACTACCAGAAAGTGAGTAAACCTTTGGTTATGTCTTCCTTTTTTTGGAATAAATTCCTCAATTTTAGCAAAATCGGGAAAATCAAATTTTTGTGATGGCAACTTCTAAGAGTGCTGTACCTTAACATTTTCTGTTATAAACATTGCCATTTTTTTTTTTTTTTTTTTGATTGCCAGGAGTAGCTAGTTTCCGTAGATATCAAACACTTTCATATTGCATGAGTAGAAATTTTAAGAAAAAATTATTAAAAAACATCAATTTTTTGGTATTTTGAAGGTCCGGACAAACTTCGAGGACCCGTATCTCGGGAAATAAGTGGAGCAGGTAACTTTCCTTTTGGGCTTTCTCATACCCAGGGTTCATTTTCGTCCTACTTTTCCTACTTTTCTTACTTTTTCCTACTAAAGTAGGAATTGTCCTACTTTTTAGCTAAAGTTCCTACTTTCCGACTTTTTAGCAAAAAATTCCTGCTTTTCCTACTTTTTAGCTTGATTTTCCTTCAGAGTTTAACTTGAATTTCCTTCAAGAGTCGAAAGTGATGTGGTTTCAAGAAGTTTGCAGCACATGACAATTGGAAAATTTGGAAAAGACTGTAATGGGCACCTTCTGAAAGAATGGTGTGAAAAGAGTCCCAAGTCTAATTCCGAAGCTTATTGTAGGTTTTGCAACAAAACTGTCCTCTGTGACAATCGTGGACTTAGCCAGCTGTTAAATCATTCAAAACCGAAGATTCATGTTCTTTCGGTCAAAGATATTGTGGAGGGAAGTCAAATGACTTTTGAAACATATGGATCAGTATCAAACAAGTCAGCATTTTCAAATCATAAATCTCAGTTATCCTGTTCTTCCTTCAAAGAAAACACTACATCGAGGGTGCATTGTTATGCCTTCAAAGGAGACTTTCAGAATTTCATTTTGCCTCTAAAGAAATTGAGGAATTAATTTTCCTTACTCGTACATGTCTTAAACAGTGTTCTTTTGCTTTTAATGAACAATTTTACACTATGTTAGATGGCTTGGCTGTGGGTAACCCACTAAGCCCCATTTGTAGTGATATTTACATGCATTATTTTGAGGTTGAGTTGTTCCAAAAATCACAGTTTCAATTTTACATTAGATATGTTGACGAATGTTTTGTTCTAATGAACCATAACCAGTTCCATAATGACGATGTTTTACCCGTTTTAAATGCTAGAGATTAGGGATGCACCGATAAGCAAATTGGCCGATTACCGATTACCGATTAATCGGCAGTTGATAATCGGCCGATTAATCGGTCAAGCCGATTAATGATTAAAATGGTTGTTTTCAGTACTACCAATTTCACCATTACAGTTTTTTCTTCGTTTTTTTTTACAATTCTAACTTTTGAAATAGTTCCTAATTTTTTCTACCATTTTCCTAATTTTCCCAAAATAATTTCAAAATTTTATCAAATTTCTCTGAACTAATTTTCATATTCTTGTCAATAATATTGCATTAACGCATTGCTAATTATGTAAACTAGACATGAAAATTCTCGCTGTGTGGCGAGCAATCCAATTTTGAAGTTCTTTCAGTTTCAATTTTTCAATTATTAGTAGCTATGTAATTCAAGACTTTTATTCTTTGTGAAAATTGAAGATTATCTAAAAGCAAGGAGAAAAGTATCGACGCATGAAAAATGTTGCTATATTAACTATATGTATTTTTATTCAAAATAGGAGAATTAATGTATTAAAAACTTTACATCAACGGTGAGGATTATTATTACTGTTAATAAAATTATTCATCATAATTTCCTAGTAAAGGTTTACTTAAAAAAATAATATTTAAAAAATATTTTTCCCGCCGATTAATCGGCCCGATTTTGCCGATTATTAATAATCGGCAAAGCGGCCGATTATGGCCGATTAATCGGTACTGCCGATTAATCGGTGCATCCCTACTAGAGATCCTCATATTCAATTCTCTTGTGAGAAAGAACAGGATAATTGCATTCCCTTTCTTGATGTTCTAGTTTCTCGTACAGAATATGGCTTTGAAACTACCGTTTATCGCTAACCGTTTGCTGTCTCGTTACCTCCTCATCGACTTTCATCCCACCCTCCTAGTCAAAAATATGCTGCATTTAATTCTTTTGTTCCGCGTGCTATTAATCTTTGTTCTTCACTGGAACTTCTTAAAGCAGAACTCAACTATCTTAAAGCTGTGGCTCTTGATAGAAACTATCCTCATACTTTGATTTATTTCATTTTTAAAAAACTTTCTAACAAATCCGAAACAACTGTTGTTAAGAGAACTTTCAGTAGAAAGAATTTGGTTGTTTTGCCATTCTTTCCCTCTGTGAGTTATCAGGTTGCTAAGATTCTCAAACGTTTCAATTTCCAAGTGGTATTCTCCCCTACGAATAAACTATGTTTCTCTTCTCTTAAAGATCCCATTCATCCTCTTAACAGTTGTGGTGTTTATAAAATTGATTGCAATTGCAATCTCTTATATAGGACAAACGCGATGTGCTTTGAAATTCCGCTTAAAGGAACATCAGAATTATGTGAAAAAGCAACAATTGAATTCCAGTATTGCGCAACATTGTTGGGAAAAGAATCAGTCTTTCGATTTTAATTCTTTTCAAATTGTTCAAAAATGCCCCAACCCATCAGATCTTGATTTTTGGGAATACTTCCATATTTTGAAAAACAGTTCTGACTTCGTTTACAATCTCAATACTATTCCTTATTTTTCTGCTGTTTGGCGTCCTTTTGTATAATTTTGCCTTTTCCCTTTCTAATTTATTCCTCTGATTTTGCTGGCATTTTTCCTATTTTCTACTTGTCTTTATTTTTCTTTCTTGTTTTTTTCATTTACCGATTCGCGTTCTTTCATTCTGCTCTTTTTTTGTTCTTGCAGTTAACAGTTTAGCTTGATGTTTTTTATTATGTTAGCCTTTTGGCTTATCGTATCGTCAATCGAATTCTTTCTTTCCATTTCGTTCCTGGTAGAAAGCTTCGGTTCAATCTTTATTTTCCCATTGGATCTTTTTTTGGCTTTAAAAAAAATATTGGTGTTCAGGTAATCCGCTATGTTTGCTTTTTAAGCTGTTTGTTTCTGTTTCCGTTGCTTTTGTCGGATGTCTGTGCATCCATAAGCTCACAATTTTTTTTTGCATTGAAAAAGGCGTTCCTTGTAACGCCGAAACACGTGTCTACAGTATCCCTGCTTATTTGTGCCTTCTTAACGTTGTAATTTTCTCTACAGTCAGATATTGTTCTAATTATTTTGTGTGTATGACATGTGCTGGCAAGGCAAAAGTATGTAAAGATCAATTATATTTTGATGATGTTTTTGAATAATTTTTTTTTTATTTTGAAGTGTTCACATTTTTTCATTAAAATACTTGTCCTACTTTTTCCTACTTTTTGTAAAAGTGTCCTACTTTTTTGTGAAAATGTCCTACTTTTCCTACTTTTTGACCGTTTAAAAGCGCAATGACCCTTGCATACCTCTATACCATCAATCTGTGTACCAAATTAAAAGAAAATCCGAGTCGGTCGTGCGACCCCCATTCGTTGAGTTGGTATGGAATCATTCAGGTAAAAAATGATTGTTAATAAAAGAAAAATCGTCCCTTAAAAGTTACGATAGACCCCAGAGGATACATACTTCTTTCACAAAATTTTTTTTCTACCTATGATATAATATTTGAAAAGACATTTAAGAAGAAATAAAATCAGCAATTAGCATAAACTGGGAAGCTGGGAATAAGTTTGAAAACTTAGCTTTTTTTCTTGAGATTGTGAACAATGTAATTTTTGATAAAGATCATATTAAAACTGCTACGAAACACACTTTACAATGGTTATGTGCTGCAATATGTTAATAACGAATTGAAACAATACCAAGGTACTAATTGAACGCTATGATTTGGTTGAAACGTTCATTTTTGGGAAATTCAGACCCTTTTTTGGACCGTCCCTAAAAAGGGACGCTAGGCATTAATGGGTTAAACTACTTTTTTGCTAGAGAGTTTTAGTTGTAATGTAAAAATAATTTTACATCATTTTAGCATAATGTAGTGCAATGTAATATCAATTTTATGTTATTTTGAAAACTTTTTTCGGCAACAGCAAGAGTTATTGTTTTTGCATTGTCTTTGACAAGGAGATTAAAGAGGAGGAACTAAATCTCTGCTATCTAAAAGTGGCAACGAATTCTTACTCGCCGCCAGAAGACGCTAGCTCAAACGCTCCCTATCTCCTACGGGAATCAATGTAAATGATACTGAATCTGTCATCTTTTTAAATGCTGCTATGGGGAAGAAAAAAAAAAATTTTCAACTGGATTTTGGTGTAAATCTTCGATTGACATTATGAATTAAATATGATTTTCATCCCACGAAAATAGGTGCTGTATTCTTTGAGAAATAGGTTTAATCCTGGGGTGGCCAACCTTTTTAGGGAGAGTGCCACTGTCTGGAGAGAAAAAGGTCAGCGTGCCACATTGTATTTTTCCAATAAACTGAAATTTTTTTAAAAAATAAAATATATTTTATGTTGGCTGACTATGTAATTCTTACTCAAATGAAACATTTTCTCTCGTAAATCTGAGCAATTGAAATCTAAATGACAATGAAGATAAAACAAGTCCGAACGTTATCGTTAATAAACATTTTTATAGGTTCTGTCAGTTGGCTTATGCTTAAAATAGAAGCAAACAATGGCGGATACAAGGGAGGGGCGATCACCCCACCCTTGGGGGACTCTTTCCTGACAATTGTTCGATATCGAAGTTCTAAAAGTGCAGTTTTTCAACTTTTAATGAAGTTAGGGGACGGGAAGAAGGTTTGGGACTATCCCCAGAAAATGTTTGGGAATTGTTATCAATATTTGTAAACCAGTATGCATGATAAACAGTAAGTAAGAAATACCAATCGCCCCTCCCTTGAAAAACTTCTGAATCCGCCCTTGGAAACAAATAACATCAAACATTCTATTCTAAAAATTAAACAGTCTGTACCTAATGTGGTTTATAAGTCTGTATCTTTTTTACCAAGTCTTTAATTTTAGGATTAGTTCTTGAGAATCATACGAAGTTTAAGAGTTTTATGTGCTATCAATTAATATTCAACTGTAGTTAGATTTTTCTGCAATCATAACAAAAACATTTGTTTAAAAGCTTTTTTTGAACCAAATCTACAACAGCGCCAGACGGCTAAAGTGTGCAAACCTGAAAACATTTTTGTTGGTAGAAATTTCCTAATTTTTATAAAACGTGAATGACTTTCTGTTGAAGTAAGCTCTTATATTTGATGACCAATGCAAAAGGTCAGTAATTCCAATTTGGATTTCAGAAGGGTAACAAGTAGTGTCTTTCAGAAAAATAGACAAAGAATTTGAAAAGATCAGAATTTTTTTTATCATCCTGAAAATCATCAAACTTAACATTGAATGAATACTTAAAATAGATGTAAAATTTTCTCCATATATCATTAGAAAATTATTACATTTGAGTTATTACTTTCAGTATTTATTTTTAATGTTTTATTCTTTTTTCTCGAAAGTAGAGAGAAAGAAACTGAAGTTTCATCATAAAAGAATGTAGATGGCCTATACTGTTTATGAAACTTTTTCTTAGTACAATCTTAAATTTAAATTACTTAAACGCCGGATAACAAGAAATGACATAGCTAAATTCAATTGCTATTCTTCATTCTGAAGTAGCTAGTCCTCATTGCTTTCCTTCCAGATATTTTAAAAATCACTCTCCCTAAAATTATAAAAGCTTATGACTGTTTTTCCTTTGGTTAGCTATCGCACATTTCAATGAAGGAGTAACTTGCCATACTCTCCTCTATCTCCTGGAAAAAGTTCACAACACATTCAGAGCTCTAATTCGTAGTTTGTCAATACAGTGAACTTTACAGGGTCACCAACAGAGAAAAAATTTCATTCCTTGTCAAGGAGTTTGTGATAGATAATTCGATGACACTTTCGAAGTTTTTTTCCTAAATTAGTTTCGAGTAATGTAACAAAAAAAAAAATTTAAAGGTCTTCATTTGTGCAACCATACCGAATTTGGCCAATCTGGTTTCTTAATTTTAGTTGCAGATTTAACTTATTTTATGTATTATTTCATCACCCGTAGCTGAAACTATTACATATCAAAAATCCATTCTGCAGCATCGAAAGTTTCATTCGTGTCAAGCACGAATATGCTTTACAAAGCATTGTCTGTAACGTCACAGCTTTTTCGCTGGATGTCCGAATCTAACGCTAAGTACTTTGCAGTTCAGACAATTTGTAAGCCAGCCTCCTGACACTTAATCGTCATAATGTCATATTATCAGTTTAAGGATTTTAGTTTTTATCAATACTTTTGGGATTGACATTTTTTCTTCAATTTTAGAATTTTTTCAAAAAGTGTTCACGTGCCACTCTTACTGCTCTGCCGTGCCACATTGCGGCACGCGTGCCGCGGGTTGGCCACCACTGGTTTAATCGAATGCACTTACCAACTTGCCAAATCTGACAGAATCTGCCATTTTTTAGAGACTGCTGTTGGCAAGAATATTTTTTTTTTAATTGGAATTTTGCTCAAAACATCGATTAACATTATGAACTACATATATTTAATAAATATATTTAAACTAATAATTATTTTGTCTACTAAATATATTTAATTGATAACAAAATTAAATACTGACATAATTAATTTTTTGCCTCATGCTGAATTTATCAACAATTTAGAGAACTGATTCTCAGCAAAAATTATATCGTACAATGCAAAGAAAATGTCACATACAGTCGCATATATGTCAAATTTGGCAAGTAGCTAGATGCCGTCGATTAAACATCTTTCTTAAAAAATACGGCAAAATTTCAGTGGGATCAAAGTCATATTTAGTTCATAATGTTAATCGATGGTTTACACCAAAATCCAGTTGAAAAAAAAAATTTTCTTTCCCATAGCATCATTTAAAAAGATGACAGATTCAGTATCATTTACATTGATTCCCGTTGGAGATAGGGAGCGTTTGAGCTAGCGTCCTCTGGTGGCGGGTGAGAATTCGTTGCCACTTTCAAACTAGCGCATCCGTAGAACATTTCTCTCCTTTTTTCTACTCCGTGCGCCAAAGGGCGACAGTTATGACGTTATCGAGACCGCATCTTATTTTCAAGGTTGGACGCTTAAAAATCTTAATTTTAAAAAACTGTTGGAAAAATAAAACTATTTTCTTTCCCCATAGTTTTTTTTTCTTGGTCATTCTGTCAATTTTAGTTACTGTAAGTAGTTCGTTTGCCTTAAGGAAACTCCCCCATTGTTGCTTTAGAAAAAATAAAAAAAATAAATAAAAGAGAAATGAACGGTTTGTGTTTTGGGTTAAGATCAGTGGTTGGAAAAACTATGTAGCGAACTACAACTACAACTACGTTGTTATAAATGTAGTAAACTACAACTACTTTTTTTTAAATGTAGCGACTACAAACTACTTTTGAGTTGTAGTCGCTACTTCGCTTCTTTGTAAAAATAAATAAATAAAAAGCATGCACTGTTTGAGGATTGACCGAGAAAATTCGAAAAGTGGTTTACATTAATAAATTAACCCGTTGAATATGGAATAGAACTAGGAATTGTCTTTGATTTGTTAATTTCCCTTTTTGTTTCGTTTTCTTTTTGCTAAAATTTCCTTTTTAGATTTTTTTTGCAATTTTTGCGAATATTCGTCACAAGAAAGGATTCAAAAGTTGAAAGATTGAAAGAATTCAACCTTCAAAAAAAAAATTTTAATTTTCTTGCCAGGGAATATTTAGGAACATGGAAATTATTTGAAGGAATATAAAAATTATGACACCAAATAAACCAATGACATTAAACAGATAGAATGTATTTCATCAAAATGATGTATCTAAGGATCAGCTGTTTTTTTATAGCTCTTTGTTCCCATTGCGTCTGCTGCTGTACCCGTGCAAGATTTGCACCAGTCAGAGTCAATTAAACCTTAGTTTTTTTCCTTCGTTCTCGAAAAAAAAATTCATTAATTTATTATTATTTTTTTTAATTTAAAAGTAGTTTGCAGAAATCGCAAAAAACTTTTTTTTTTTTTTGTATCGCGCTACTCACTACTCAACTTTTTTTTTAAAGTAGTGAGCTACATTACAAACTACTAAAAAATGTAGCTACTACAGTAGTTTCACTACTTGTAGCGCGCTACTTCCGACCACTGGTTAAGATTTAGTTTAAGGTACTATTTTTTTTTTTTCTCTAAAATATGCGTGCGTTATTCATTAGTCAAAATTAAAATGAGATGTTTTCATCTCTTTTGGAATTTACCAGTTTGAAATGATTCAACCTGAGCTGCTTCGCAAGGCTCGTGGCTTCCGTAATTTGATCCCCCCCCCCGCCCGTGTCCTTAGTTGAGAAACCCTGAACTAGACGAGGAGAGCCTGTAAATTACGTTTCCTTACGTCGGTAGTCAGCTTGCAGTGAAACTTCGCTAATAGCCTGGGAGCATAAAAAAAGGCAATGTATGCCATTTTGTTCTGAAATACGGAATTGGCCAAAGCAGCGTTTGCCAACCTGGGACTTCCTAGTTGGTGGTACACGAGAAATAATCAGTAATGGCGAACATAAAAAACAAATCAATTAAAGAATATCACGGAAATGTTTGTTCAAATAATGCATGAAAGTTATCAAAAATCTGGCAATCAATATCGCTTTTTTTTAGAGTGCACTTTTAAACTTCGCCGTTAGCCATTAGTAAATTTCAAAAGATTAGGTTCTTCGAAGCAAGCTCAAGGATTGCGTTAAATATATTTCATAGAAATACTTGAGCATAATTACATAGTAGATAAATTTGTTTTTAATTTTTTTCTCAACCATTTAATAGGAGGAAATATGGCAAAAAAGTAGATAAATATGAAATTTTGAACAAGCACATACGAATAAAACGCAAACTATGCTACAGTGACTATATATTCTTCGCTAGCTTATGATTCAGCATGACATTTAGGCGTGTGTCAATGGAATTTCATTCACGTGATATGTAAACGTGGTCACCCAATAAAATTAGGAATGCAAAGAAATAAACACACTCACAGTAAAAAGTCTCACGAAATACAATCATTTTTACGAAGTGGCATATTTTAGCATGATGTACTGTTAAGTGATACGCAAGCTAAAAAAGGTTGGGAAACTTGAAGCAATTAAGTTCGAAAGACTAAAGAGAGTAACAGCAAACTAGTGCACCACTAAATTTCTTCCACAAGTTCTCCAAGAAGTGAATATTAGGGGACAATACATATTTCTAGTCAGCCAGATCAACAGCTTAGTTTCTTGAACAAAAGCAATTTAAAGTCATAGAACATCCACCTTATTCTCCGGATCTGGCTTACGTTGTAAACTTCCTTTTTTTTAATCTAAAAAAACTATCCAAAGCAAATAAATTAAAAAGAAACGTAATTTTTTCTAACGTGGACGTCGTTTTCATTCAAAAGAAGAGATTGATTGTGGCAAAAAGATGCATATTTTTCTTTTTATTCTAAGAAATTAAATGGCCTTGGGGCATTTAACCTGTGGAAAACTTTGTCAATAAAAGTGCAATTGATGCCGTAAAAAGACTACTTGGAAACACTTTTAATATTTTTTTGGCACTTTGTAATTTTAAAAAACCATTGGTGCATCTCCAAAAATTTCTGGTTTTTTTTTTCTGAGTGTCCTCTCGTCATATATACATATAATATGCATCATTAATTTCGACTGTAAAAATCTAACTGGTCATGTTTTAGTATTGTGGTTTCCTTAATAGTGTTCGTTTGATGCTACTGAACATTGTGTGAGTGTGATTTTTTTGTTTTTTTACTTTGACACTAGGGACGCCGTGATGTGAAAAAGATGCGCCCATATCACGTGTTTCACCCACAAGCATAAACAAAAACAGCTTGCCACTCAGTTAAAATGATGGAGCATTGCACATTGAGGAGTATACCACATAATGTTAATTAGCCAGAGGTTTAAGGGAGTGTTTTTATATGGAGTTGTGTTTTTGCCATTTTTCCTTCCACGCTGATTGAGTTATCCGCAAACTTATCTACTGCCTTGGAGTGAGACGACGAATAATGTATTATGGGATAAGATGCCGTAGTTTTTTCGACACGTCCGAGAGCAGGAAATGATCCTACTTCAAAACTTAACCGTAGAGGTGTTTTTATTTACGTCTTTTCTCTACTCGGGGCAGGGGGGAAAGATACTCCGATAAGAGGATCAATTAAAAACTTTAGGAAGGGAGGGGGGAGGTTGGCTGGTCAAGTTGATTTTTTTTTAATTTATTACCAAACCCATAAAATAAATATTCCGAAAAATGCTTGGGCTTTTGTCGGATGTCTGTGCATCCATACGCTCACAATTTTTTTGCATTGAAAAAGGCGTTCCTTGTAACGCCGAAACACGTGTCTGCAGTATCCCTGCTTATTTGCGCCTCCTTAACGTTGTATTTTTCTCTACATCAATAGCACAAAGGTATTTGAAAAATTTTTTAAACTTACAGGGTGTTCCATTTAATTTGCAAAGACTTTTTTAGGGCAAGCCGTTCTTTCAGATGCTTTTTCCCAAATTTGCAAAAACGCTCTAAATGATCGCAGAGTTAAGATTTTAAAAAAGTTTGAAGTAAAAAAAAAAATTTTAAAAAATACGAAAATTATGCTTCTCATAGGGACTCTAGGTTCCCTTATGTTTAGGAAAAAAATTCCTTTGAAAAATAATGCCAAAAACAATTTTTTTTAAATTTGTAATTTAAAACTCGAAAAGATTTTCGGTTAAAAGTTTCAAGCCTGGCGAAAATGGTTTAGAAATTATACTTATTCAAAAGAAGGGCCGGTTTTTTTTCTTAAAGCCGTGAGCGATATATTTTCCCCCCAATCGCGTTTTGGGCGGGAATGTCAAATTGTGAATCACAATACGTCGTATCGTATCTCGGTGAATATTGGCACACAATGTCAAATTTTTGGTGTTCAAATTTTTTTTGTGTTTTGTTTCCCCCAAAAAAAAGTTGGGGGATCTGGGAACCCGTAATCCCTTCGCGCAGTTTAACTTGGCAGTGACGTCACTACGGGGGGAGCCAAAAAGAGGGCACAAGCAGTCAGCGGGGTCCTCAATTCGCCGAGTAGGGGTGTGACGTTTTATCTAGTCGTTTTTCTAGCTAACGTCACGCTGTTTGGGTCCTCCCGTAGTGACGTCATGCCAAGTTAAACGCTGCGAATATAAAAAGGTTTCATTTTTATCTTTTTATTTTTTTTTTTTTTTCCTTTTTAAAATTTTAATATCTTACTTGAAAATCTTTTGAGCATTTTTTCCTTGTAAGTGTGCATCTAGGGCGAATAAGGGGCCCCTTACTAGATTAACTAAATCGACCTTATATGGGTCATATAGCGGCTCTAAGGGAGGGAATTCAAATGAAACACCCTTGAAATCGCTTCGAGGGGTCGCAAATTGCAATCGCTACTGGAACGAATTTTTAGAACGCACCCCCCCTACGATTGCAACGTTCCAAATTGGGAATTTGCGATTGCATGGGATTGCCCGTCCTTGTTTCACTTGAATTCCTGCCCAAGCTTTTGCAGAAAAAAAAAGGTTAGCAAATCAAAAAAAAACCCTGTTTTTTTTAGTTTTTTATAAGATCGAAATCTTTTAACTGAGTTTGCCTGATATATACCTTTTAAAGCAATCATTTTAGAAATTCTTTTTAAATAACTTTTAAAAAAATTTAAATTTTTGAAATTTTTCTTTACTGAAAATTTTTTTTCTTTCTTTCAGTTTTCATTAGTGTCTTGAGAACCTTTGAAAATCATTAAAAAGGTAAGAAAGCTTCGTTATTACGCCCTTGTTTTTATCATTACTGTTTTTTTTTTTACAATATTATGATTTTGTTCCAATTAATTCCCATAAATACTGCAGTTTTTGCAACATACTGATTTGTGAAAAGGTTTTAAATTTGATTTGTATTTTTCTCTAAAAATAATAATTTTGCACCTTCAATTTTATAGGGTAGATCTTTTCGGGGGAAAATTTAAGGGCTTAAAAATTTTTAGAGAAAAACGCATAAGAGCCAATTCCGAAATGCTGTCAAACTTAAGTGACACTATAATGTTGTACAAAACAGATTTTAATTTCCAATTTAATCTAATTTCAAAGTTAAAACAAAGGCTTTAAAAAAAAAAAATTACCGGGAAAGTATGTAACTCCGGCTTCTATAGATGCCCCGGATTTTATCAATCCTGGCAATTTTTGCAGATTATGAAGAAAAAGAATTTTTCGTACTTTCCTAGGCATTGATCGTATGTAAACTTAGGGCCTTTTATAGGTGAAAAAAATGCTATTTAGGCAAAGTATGAAAACTTCTGATGAGGCATTGTAAAAATGTTACTTTTGCTTTTTGTGGGTTTTTTTTATGCCTAATTTTTTTTTTTTTTTTTTTTTTGGAATTTTCAATTTTAAAGGGAATTTTGAAAAATAAGGACCAATTTTTGAAATATCCGATTACGTTATCATAAGTTCCCAACTTTAAAATTGTTGTCATTAGTTAATCTAAATCAAATGAACGCATTTCAGATGCAAAAATTGAATTTCGAACGCTTTAAAGTAAATTTACAAAGCAAATTAGAGATGCATGTCTATTTGCAGGTTTTTTTTTGGGATTTTTCGGGAAAACTCTCATTTTATACGCGCCTATTTATGCGCCTTTTTTCAATACGCGATTTAAAGGTCCCACAATCCCATAGCAAAATAAGATGTACATTCAGTTATGGCGCTCAAAGATAAATTTTTCCTTATGGCCGAATTTCAATAAAAGGTAAAAAATTTTTTTCCCTAAAAAAAAAAGGGGAAATTTTTCTTCATTTTCCTCTAAATCTTTCGCCTTTTTTGCTCAGGAAGGATTTTTCCCCCATAACTAGATTTTGAAAGGACAATTATTATTTTTGCATGTTTTAAAGGGCCAGTTTGTAAATTTGGGATGCTACAATTTTGTTTTTCTTTTTCATTTAGTTACGTTAAAAGTAAATTTCCAAAACCCTAATATTCCCCTTTTTTAAGAAAATTCTTATTCATTCTTTATTTGAAGTAGTTGGTTTTAGTCCTGTAAAAAGGTGGTTTTCTTATACGTCTCTCCACTTATGCGCCTTTTTTATTGGGCTCTTGGCCGGGGCATAAGTGAGAGTTCACTGTATTTATAAGCCTAAACATGTGAAATAGAATCGCTGTTGGGTTTTTTTTGGCTATACAATGCTTAGTCATTCTATGAAACCCGGATTTCAAGCCTTACCGATTCGGATTATTTTAGATTAACAAAGTGCAAGTTTTTTTGAATTGAGATATTTTTTCAAAAAGGATTTCGTTATTCACCCGGAAAAAAGTGTAATAGTAAGTTTTTCCGAAACCAAAAAGTAAAAATTATGTTGAACACTTAGAGGATAAAAAAAATCACCCTATCTTTTTTTCCCTTTCCAAGATTTGGGAAAATGTTCCTGAAAAAATGAAACTTTGTATGAGCAGGTTTGTCGACTGTTTTAGCATGTCCCCCCCCCCCCCCCCCCCCACCCCCGCGCGAGCTCTACTATTTTAAAAGTAAATATTTTTCTGTAGAAAAATTTAAAACCAGACTTTACTGACCGGCCCTTTTCCCTATTGTGTGGTGCTCAAAGAAAAAACCCTGCAGACTATCTTTTGGGGGGGCCTTTTGTTCTTTTCCCAAACTAACGGGAAAATTTCCCCAAAACTTTTGCGAAAACTGTCCGACAGCAATCCCTTATAGTTGCAGTAATTTAAATCTTTTATTTACGTAAAACCCTAGTGAACTTTTTCCTTCCCCTATTTTGGGTTTTCCCAAATACAGGCAATTTGTCAAAATGTTGAAAATTTTTTGCCCCAAAAATTTAGAAATTGGTTTTTGGGAAAACCAAAACAACTTTTAAATTTTTAAAAAAAAAAAAGATAATTACGGGCCCCAAAAGTTCTTGGGTTTGTAATTTTCTGGGCCCTTTCCAAAGCCCCCCCCCCCCCCCTGTAATCCCGGAAAGTTTTTTTAAAACGTTGTTCATACGTCGTAAAAAAGAGCTGTTTGGGCCGTGGGGGAAAGAAGTTGGGATCTTTTGTCTATAAATTAAAAATGCAGAGGTGTTAACCTCCTTTTACAAAGGCTTTCAGATCCTACTAAACTTAATCGTGCGAACCCAAAACATGAATAAAGTTTAAAATAATTTAAATCTGGCATGGGAAACAAAAAACACGTGGAATTTTTTAAACTTATTGGTACGGAATTTCCTTTTTAGAAACCAGTTTCTTCATGTTGGGTTTCGTATTTACACGATCATTGTGGACAAATCGAAGAACACTTTTTTGAAAGGTTTTGGATAATTTTTCGATTTGTAACATTAAACATAACGAGTCCCCGAATCCATTTGGGGGGTCACATAGCCCTGCGGGCCGTAGGTTGACCTACTCGGTTCGTACGAAACCCCTTTAAAAATTTTGAAAAGTACTTGGAAAAAAAAAGTTCTTTTTCAAGTCTTGAAAAATTTTTGAAACCTTGAAAAGTGGGGAATCTGTTTGAATTCCCCCGGGAACCCTTAATTCCCCGTTTAAAAATTTTTTAAAAAGTTTCATGACCACATTTTCTGGGGCAATTTGCGTTGTTCGGAAAAGAGCGAAAAAATCACTTTCTTATCCTTTGCTCTTTGAGACTGGGCTTTGGGGGGGAAAGGGGGGAAGGGGATCTTTTTGGATTGGTCAGTGAGCCACCTGGCAGACCAAGACAGGGTGCCCGAAACGGGAAAGTCAGGATTTCAAATAGGGATCGAAATTGGTCATGGAAATGTCATGGATTTCAACGAAAAATGTCCAAAAGTCATTGGAAACTGACTGTGTATCATGGTTTTAGCCTCAGGGGAGATTTTTTATTTTTCTTGATTCGAAGAAAGACAAACTTCCATCGTCGTTATTTGGGGCTTCGTTTTTTGGTGAATCTGATTTTCAATAACGTTTCCAAAAAAGTTGCATTGTGTTGACCAATCAATAAAACTAAACTTGAAACCGTGAGCGGCGAATTTTTTTGTAAAGCGCATGTCCCCGGACTTCGAACGTTTACGATCGGCCGTGAAAAAAATTTTTTCCATCTAAAAATCGGCAATCGTCGAAATTTTGAAACGGAAGCAGTTTTTCAATGCGAAAATTAAAAAAAAAAAAAAAAAAAAAAAAAACCAAAGGATTTATTTTGGCACATAACGGCAATCGTAGAAATTCGCGGCTGGGGGAACTTTTTTTTTTTCCTTTACTTTTAAAAACAATTTTGTAATAAAATAATCAATTTGGATATTGACACAATAGAAAGCACTTTAGTAAAATTTAAAAATGGCTTCTCTAAAAATTACTTTTTTTACTGGGGCTTAATGATTTTCTTTAACAAATTTAGAATTCTCTGGTGGATTAAATTCGAAATTTTACTTTTCCTGATTATTTTTTAGAAATTCTAGGGGGAAAAAATATATTTTATTGAGTTTTTTATAAATTAAATAAAAAAAAATCGAATAAATTTTATTCCAACATTAAAACACGTCTTCGCCGAAAAAGGGTGTAGACTTCAATCCTTTTTCATCCTGAATACTTTATTATTTTGATATTTTGAAACTATTTTTTTTTGTGCCCCAAACCCTTTAAAATTTACTC
>JAXGGA010009094.1:0-53142 GCA_038373865.1 Uloborus plumipes | reverse complement strand
ATTACCACCGTCGGTGGATCCGAAGTCGACAATTATTCCTCGGCAACACTGAACATTTTATTAAAATGCAATTAAACTGATACGGAAAATGCGAAACGTTAAAACAAACAAACCTTAGAATTGATTTCTTCCACAAGAAAATTGAAACAAATGTTGCAGACGATCGAATTATTCATTGAAAAAATGTCACTGACGTTTATTTAGTTCAAATTTACGTTTACAAAACGACATTCAGAAACCTTTTTCTGCTTATGATTTTTGTGAATGTTTAGAAAAGGTCTAAAAATAAGCATTTACGTTTCAGAAAAAAAAAACTGACGTTTTTAAAACGACATTTTTTCAAAGAAAACGTTTTTTGATTTTGTAAACTTTTTAAAAACGCTTACTAAACGTACCTTTGCTGCTTGGGTTGGTCCAAAGGTAGACATCGGGTACAGGTGCTGATTCAATTTTGTGCCAATATCTTAAAGGAAGGACGAGACATCGAACTTTTTTCTCATTTAATGTGACTGCTATTTCTCGAGAAGTAATAATCGGAAACAAGTACAAATGGTCAAGTAGATGTTAAAGAATACAACAGCTAATTCTACAACAGCTAAACCGATATAAAAGCAAGCTCCGATTAAATTTTGGCGCCAATCGCTTGAGGGGGGGGGGGGGGACTTATGGAGTTTTTTCCGGCCTTATCAACAGCGATAAAGATAAATCCATTAAAAGGTTGCTTTCACGCTATTCAATTGTTATCAAAACGTAAGAAATTTTTCAGTGATTTAAACTTTTTAACTGTTGACATTTTTAAAGCGCAAACAAAATGTTTGTACGAGTCGTTATTAATTTGAACAAGGCTTTTACAATGACTTCCAATTTTGCTCTTTTAACCTGTTTTTGCAGCGGTAACACGATAATTGGGAAATTGGAGCTGTCTCCAACTATTTGGGAGAGTATTTATTTTGTAATTGGAATTCGTAAGATAGATATAGAAGAAAGTTTCATGATGGCCACAAGATACTAGATTAAGGGCATATTATTATGCATTATGCGTAATAAACCCGTGAGAAAGATTTTGTTTTTCTTAATTAATTTCAATGGAATCAAATTAGTTATTCCGAAATAGAGACGCAAAATCTAGAAGTTTCGAGAAGTTTGAATAAATCTGGGAATTTTGGGGATTAAAAAGGGTAAATTTGAGAAACTTAATGGAAGGTAATTATTTTAATACTACGTGCGATAAATAAAGAGTAAGGTAGTTCTCAATGTACCGAATGAATTTCCAAAATTTACCGACTAATAAATTATCAGCTTCCACACATGTACCAACATGTAATGAGAAAAAATATTTTAAAAAAATCTGGTATGGACCCCACACTACTTCCTTTTACGTGTAAATTTCTTAGTGGATGCTTAAATGTTAAAATAGTGCTTGGAGTGAGCAAGATAACAATTCAAACATTTGCACCCCTAGCTTTCCACGAAACAATACAAAAAAATGTTTTGCAATGATTAATTTTCAAAATATCGCCGATTTTAACATCATTCAGTGGATTTTTCGCAAAATATCGCCAATAGCACCAAATTGAACCCAAATTCAAAAAATAGTTTTTTCGCCAAGTTGGTGCCACACACTTGGCGACCAAAAGCGTGGCGACATGTCGCCAAGTGGTTGCGCCAATTCATATACTTTAAGTCTGCATTGAAATTAATATTGATTTTTCCCCAAAAAGGGGGAAAACACCCCCTTGGAGATATTCGAATGCAACCACAAAAGGAGGTGCACAACTAGACATCCCTCAGAGCCTACATACCAAACCAGAAGCTTCTACGGCATATAGTTTTGGAGTTATGCGACATACATACATACATATATACAGACGTCACGAGAAAACTCGTCGTAAAACTAGGGGGTGGTTGAAAACTATTTTTTGGTTGCTCATATGTTGGTAGTGTTGTTATATGTACGTGCAGATAGGTCGAAAAAATGACTCAACATTTATTCGGGGGTGAGCAAAATCAAAATTTAGACCCAAATTTGAGTGAATTTCTTTTTTGCGATCACAATACTTCCTTTACTACGTAAAAGGAAATAAAAAGGCTAATAAGAAAAACATTTGGGATGTTACAGTGACCTTCCATCGAGGTGCCCCTGGCTTTGATCTAGAGGGGCAGTTTTCTCTCCCTGCCCCTGGCTATGCACATGCATTTGAGCTTACGAACGTAGAGAAAAATTTCTTAGTATATATTTTTCCGGGCTTTTCCAGCTCAGACAGTTCTAACTAGAATTGTTAACAACCCTACTACCAAACTCGAAGCATTTTTTTCGTGTAGAAACAGCGATTTAGGAAGTAACCATGGGTTAAAGTCATACGGAAATGACATTATTGGATCGCGGATGGAGTTCTAGGAAAATATCCAAAATGTATTTCATATTGATATACGGCACCTTGAGGAGATTTCAGCTGCAAATTAACTGAAGCTTATTATAGCTGGCGGAAAAGATGAAAAGAATGAAACTTGATGTTTACAAGTCTCGCTGTCAAAAAAAAAAAAAAAAAAAAAAAAAAAAAAAAAAAAAAAAAAAAACACATGACCCTTATTTTAGTTAAGTTTGGCTATTGGAGCTTCGGCTCTCTCTTGATGAAAAATTTCGTTTGGAGAATGTTT
Organism: Uloborus plumipes; assembly: GCA_038373865.1. Classification (NCBI taxonomy): domain Eukaryota; kingdom Metazoa; phylum Arthropoda; class Arachnida; order Araneae; family Uloboridae; genus Uloborus; species Uloborus plumipes. The sequence continues at coordinate 50,484 of JAXGGA010009094.1, read as the reverse complement.
TATGAACTTACCAACAGAAAGTTTTTTTCCTACCATACTAAACTCGAGGATATCGAACAATATATGCAAATAAGCCATTTAGAATGTAAAAATGCGTTTATAATTTATATCCCTGCTTTGGGCCTGTTTTCAAAAATTGTTCAAATTGATAATACTAATAAAACTCATTCAGCTATAAAACGAAAGAAAAAAAAGAGAAAGTAAGAAAAGAAAAAAATGAATATTGACATCTTAAATTAAAATTAAGTTTTTCACTTTGAGGAAATGTGATAGATACGTTCGTTTATGTGTGTGTATGTATGGGACATGTGTGAGGCGTCACATCTGATCGGACATGCACTATTTGAAGGAGATAGTATAGTGCCTAGAAGGGGTAGTGTTGCGACCGAAACGGAAACCTTAGCATCGAAACGGAGGAAACAACTAGATGGCGCTGATGTCCCCGCCGATGTTATACATTAGGGTGAGTCGAAAAAATCGATTTTTTTATTTCGAAATCGCATTACCTGTCAAACGTTGTGGTTTAGTATCCACAACTTGGGAAAAATAAGAAAAAAATTCTAAGTTGACGTCTTCGGTTCGCGCATGAGGCTCAAAGTTGGAAAAAGTATGTTAAAAATGGAAATTTTCAAAAAGAAAAAAGAAAAAAAAACTGTAACTTTTTATAATGCAAATACCATAAGCTGTAAATATTTTGTACATTTTTAATCTAAAAAAATATTTTATAGCTTTTACATACGATCTTTAGTTTGCACATCAGCCTTAAATTGGGCTAAAATCGCCTACAATGTCAAATTTCGAAAATATTGATTTTTTTAATTTCGAAATCGCATTACCTCTCAAAACTTGTGGTTTGGTATCCAAAATTTGGGAAAAATAAATAAAAAATCTAAGTTGACTCCTTCGGTTCGCGCATGAGGCTCAAAGTTGGAAAATATATGCTAAAAATGGAAATTTTCAAAAAATAATTTGAAAAAAAAAGTAATTTTTTTTTCTATCGAAACTGCTTTAAATTGTTAGTAGATAACATAAGTTGAACACAAAAAATTATATATAACTTTTAGAAGATACATTCTGTTTGTGTATAAGGCTCAAGATATGAAAAAAAATGTCAAAAACTGAACCAGAACGCACTATGTCGGCGCTGTGCCGGTATATTTTTGTTCTACAGCCGACTTTTCTAGACATTACACATATTCTAGGAGACAGTTCAAAGTCCCTGCAATCTGCACTCCCTTTGGTTGTCACTTAGTCAGCTAGACCCGCCAAACAAACAGCATCTTTAATTAGCAACTGAAAGTGAATCAAAAAGTGCAGCGTGTTTAGCTTTGGGTGAGTTTTTCCGTAACTTTATAGCATATTTTTATGCTCAAGTTTTGTTATACTGTTCTCCGTTCTCCGAATAATAAAAAATGGAACCCCGGAAAACTTCTAAACGTTTAATTATTTGTCCGTTTTTTGGTGTACCGAAAGGGTTAAGTCAAAGTGTTTTAACCACATGTGCAGATGTGTTGTTAGCTTGCTTTGAAGAAAAATCGCAATCTGTAAAAGGCGAACCTTTTTCAAGGATTTCAGATTGCATAGCTCATAGAAGAAATTTACTGCAAAGCTTCTATACCAACGGTCAGTCATGTACGTATTGTAAAATTGATAAAGGATTACCATAATACTACACTTTGAGAAAGGCATTTAGTCGTGATAAAGATAAATTGAACTTCAAGACAACACTCAATCCTTTTGTTAATTAAGCGAAGTCTAGACTTTTTGACGTTGCTTCTTTCAAGTGTGCAATGAATTTTTCGTGTTCTTGTACTAAAAAGCCAATCTCTTGTAGATGTACACTATAGATTTGTGCATTGGTATAGAACGCACATTGGTATTACCACTGTACATTGGTATAGAAGCTTTGCAGTAAATTTCTTCTATTTAAGCAGATATGCAATCTGAAATTCTTGAAAATGGTTCGCCTTTTACAGATTGCGATTTTTCTTCAAAACAAGTTAACAATATGTGGTAGCACATGTGGGTAAAACACTTTGACTTAACCCTTTCGGTGCACCAAAAAACGGTCAAACAATTAAACGTTTAGAAGTTTTCCGGGGTTCCATTATTTATTAGTCGGAGAACGGAGAACAGTATAACAAAACTTGAGCATAAAAATATGCTATAAAGTTACGGAAAAACTCACCCAAAGCTGAACACGCTGTACTTTTTGATCCACTTTCAGTTGCTAATTAAAGATACTGTTTGTTTGGCGGGTCTAGCTGACTAAGTAACAACCAAAGGGAGTGCAAACTGCAGGGACTTCGAACTGTCTCCTAGAATATGTGTAATGTCTAGACAAGTTGACTGTAGAATAAAAATATACCGGCACAGTGCCGTTCTGGTTCAGTTTTTGACTTTTTTTTTTTTTTTTCATATTTTGAGCCTTATGCACAAACAGAATGTATCTTCTAAAAGTTATATGTATATTTTTCGGTTCAAATTATGTTATCTACTAACAATTTAAATCAGATTCGATAGAAAACAATTACTTTTTTTTTTTCAAATTATTTTTTTGAAAATTTCCATTTTTAGCATATATTTTCCAACTTTGAGACTCATGCGCGAACCGAGGGAGTCAACTTAGATTTTTTTTATTATTTTTCCCAAATTTTGGATACCAAACCACAATTTTTGAGAGGTAATGCGATTTCGAAATAAAAAAAATCGATATTTTCGAAATTTGACATTGTAGGCGATTTTAGCCCAATTTAAGGCTGATGTGCAAACTAATGATCGTATGTAAAAGCTATAAAATATTTTTTTAGATTAAAAATGCACAAAATATTTACAGCTTATGGCAGTTGCATTATAAAAAGTTACAATTTTTTTTTCTTTTTTCCTTTTGAAAATTTCCATTTTTAACATATTTTTTCCAACTTTGAGCCTCATGCGCGAACCGAAGACGTCAACTTAGAATTTTTTTCTTATTTTTCCCAAGTTGTGGATACTAAACCACAACTTTTGAGAGGTAATGCGATTTCGAAATAAAAAAATCGATTTTTTCGACTCACCCTATTATACATCACCTTGTTTCAATGCTATTTTCTATTGTGTTTTGTTTTTTGAATTGCAAGAAATCTTTTCAATCAAGGAAAAAACAATACAAAATATGTATTGGAAAAGTATATTTTACTTAAGTAATGATTACTTGAAATAAAATTCCCAGAAAATGTTGTTGAAACAACTTATCGATACATATATTTTCTATTTTAATTGTGTAATCTTTTTTTTTTTCCATAATTTTCGGCTCATCAAATAATTAATAAATTAAATCAATAATCGTGTACAAAATTAGATTATATATATTTTTTAATTTATCTCAGTTTTTTTTTTTTGCTTTAATAAATCTTATTAGGAAAAAAAAAACCAAGCAAAATGAAATGTTGTGACGGTGAAAACGTTCTCAACTTATCATAAAAAGAAAATTTCATATTTACAAAAGCTCAAAAGTATTCGGTACATTTTCAGAACTTAAATCTATTTAAATTCCCTGAATAAAATAAATTCATACTTACAATTACTCTTGTATACGTTCTGTATTACATACTTGCAAATTTGATTACGTAGGTACTTGATGCCCCAAAATGTTTTTATGCAATATATAAAACAATTAAATTAGGTAACTCTATTTTGATTAATGGAACAGTAATTCAGCTTCACTTATTCCCCCCCCCCCCTCCTTACAAAGCTTGTGGCTAAAAATAAAGCAAGTAGTAACTGGAAATTTAAAATAATGTAAAACAAAAGGAAACTGCTGGCCAGGGGTGCCTATCCCCCCCCCCCAAGCTCAATGGCGCAAATTCCTCCCCCCCCCCCACAATTTTTCACAGCCCTAGTGTGATTTTTATCCCTCTTTTTTATTTTTTTTAAATGCCATTGATTGTTTTTTTTGGTATTATTTATTTATTTTGTAAAATATTATTTATTTATATTTTTAAATATTTTTTTTAATTTAAACTATTATTTTTTGATATATATTATTAATTATTTAAAGTACTAATTATGCGCTTTCTTTCTCTTTTTTTCCAGACATTCCAAGCACACACACACACACACAGTAAATAAATAAATAATAATAAAAAATATCTTAAATTAAAAAAATAAATTAATGAATAATTTACATTAAAAAAATCAGTAAATAATTTAATTTAATAAATAAATTAATAAATAGATAAATAAATTGGTTTAAAAAAATTCCCCCCAAAAATGTTGATGGCGCAACTTGCGCTATAATCCCCCCCCCCCCCTGTGGGCACCTCTGCTGCTGGCTTACAGTAACATTTACTGGTACAGTAAATGCATGAATAAAATATTAAAATCCTAGATGTATAAAAATTCAATTTTCAAACATTTTATTCATAAAATGATTCATAAATAAGACATTGAACTCAACATTCTCAGAATAACATAATAAATTTATTACAATACAAATGAGAATGAGACAAAATATTTGCATCAATACAAAGTGATAGAACATGTACAAATTATTTTAATAGAAGACTATTTCACAAAGTAAATACTTCAATGACATTTAAATTCTCAAAAAGTAAAATTTGAACTATGATATGTTAGTACAAAGGGGAAAAAATGTGGAACTTGATGACTCAGAAAAAGATTTTTTAATTTGAATGATTTCTTTCTACAAATTAATATTAGTAGCTGAAACCTTTTATAGTAAATTATTAGTACGCTTGTGTCATTCTCTGACCAGTTGCTCGTACATCCAGGAACAAATCGCTCTTCTTCTTTTTATTGTTTGACGCAATTTAAAAGTAATCAAACATTTCAGTTCGAAAGATAAAACTAATTTATACAAATGTAACAAACTTTCTGCAACAATAATGATTTAAAAAACACCGTTCCAGAAGAACATGCGCATTTCAAGCTAACGTAAACATTCAACGGCGACACCGGCGAGAGCTCGCGCGCCCTCTCGCGGTTTCCTCTTTTGGAGTGCGATATTTTTAACATAGGCTCAATGGCCGATCCGAACACTATCCCTTCTAGGCACTATAGAGATAGGGTCGCATCAGTAGCAGCTGGTGCGCCCCTGAGCAGCTTTGGGTCCACCATCTTTTTCAGACTGCCAAAAGAGGGACTACACGACGTCTGAGGTCCAAAAAAGAAAACATGTAGTAATTTGTAACTGTTTAAAAAGGAAAAGAAAAAGAGTGCAGAAAATTGTTGAGAAACAGGAGAAAAAGCGAAAAAAGTTGTGAGATTGAAAGTAAGAATATGTCCGTCTTTTTTTAGTCACTTGTGACACTGGTTTACACGGTTATTCTGATCAAACACATCTCTTGTTGCGTCAGATTTTGGGTCTCCATCGTTCGAACTGAAATGAAATAATCTTTCATGAAAGACGTAAACATTGGACAGGATTGCATCATTGCGAGCATCAGGTCGTAAACTCGTAATTAAGTGACGACTTTATCTTGTCTTCATGTTCACTTAGGTTTTCCTCAGTCTGGTGTATTTATTAGTGTGAAGACAGTTTGAATTTAATTATAATATAGTTTTTTTAAACACTGAGATGTTATTATTCTCATGATTCATGATGTCTATTGAGAAATTTTGCATCATGACTGCTATTCCATTCCATCTAGCGCGGTTGCAAAACAGTGCTGTTACTATTTCTCGAACTGCAACTACGGGTATTAGAGAAATTTCCTGCAATGATGGTGAAAGCAACCGAAAGAAGAAAAAGAACGATGGTCGTTCTTTTATGGAAAAATATCAAATAAGGTAATTTTGTTTTTTCCTAAAAATTTGATCATTGGCATTTTAAGTACTGTTCCACTTTTTAAGTCGTTATTAATGTTGGAAAATTATTATTTTTTATTCAGATAATCGAGTTGTCCGTGCTTTATACATTCGTTAATTATAGAGTTTCTGTTTATTTTCTAATTGCAGTAGGGTCCTGCTATACTCGAAGTCTTGTTAATTCGAGGTTCACTTTATCGGAAGGAGCCAAAAAATTTTAGTATAACAATCAGCAAAAAAAGTTTGTGACTTCAAAACAAATTAGCAAAACAAACCTTTTCAAAAAAAGCATTTTTTAGACCAAAAGATATGCAAAAATTTTTAACTATAATAGGGGAAACGGTATAGTTATTGGCCACTTAAGCGACATCGAATGTGTATGCTTGAATTTAAAATAAATGAAGAATTTCTGCATAAATAAAAAATACTTCATGTGATACTATATTAATGTATTTTACCACTCAAATTGTCTGCAAATAATTTTTCAAATATATTGTTAGAAAAAAGTCAATGTAAAACAAAAATGTCAAATTGATAGTAATTGGCTACCTTGTCATAGTTATTGGCCATGAAACCATACAGTTATTGTCTATGTAAAAAATTTAATTTTATACTGGATTATTTCATACGTATGGAGCTTGGGGTCTGGAAAGGTATTGTACTTTTAAAGTGGCGTGGAACCCACTGTCACAACTCACTTACAATCATTGACGGCAACATTTTACGAGGAGGCTATTATAAATCTTGTTCACATATATAACTAATGCTTCAATCGTCAAGGTGATTATGTAGAGCATTGTACCTTACTTTTGATAATAATTTTTTTTTTTTGCATTTGAATCCTTTTATTTTTTACAGCATATGCATATTGGAGGTTGAAAAAAACAACCTTCGTATTATCAAATTCTGCATGGGGAATAATATGTTATGGAATTATTAACTGATGATTACTTGGAATAATTAATTTTTCTAACTCACTTTTATTCTTATTTTCTTATCATTTGCAGAAAACAGAGGAATAGGGAAGCATCTGTCGCTTCCCGCCAAAGACAGAAGATTCGCGAAGAGGCTTTGAAGAAGAGAATATCAGACCTTCAAGTTGAGGTATACCATTATTCTGACCATTAGTTATGTTTTACCAAGTTATCACTTTTTCTGTCTATTTTATTAACATTTTATGGTAGTTACCATGTTTAAGAAATAATTAAATAACCTTTGTGCTTTAAAAAGTATGAATACAATTCACAACAGTATTGAAAAAAAAAATGCAGACACATTTTTTGGAGTTAGAAAGATCCATTTAAAAAAAAAGAAACTGGAAATAATATCTGATGAAAAATATTCAACAAATTGTGCATTATAAGGAGTTGTTTGTGGTTCCTTGTAACTTTAAAATAAGTCGGCATTTTTTGTTTTTGTAAAATTGTGCTTCAACAAGTTTTTATCATCTCTACTAATAATAAAGCTGAAGGTGGGTCTGTCTGTCTGCCTGTGATCCGCGTAACGCCAAAACCGCTCGATCGATTTTGGCACAAAATTAGTTCGTAGCATGGGTGGGTGCGTGCGTCTCGAAGCGTTTTTTCAAAAACTTTTATTTCGTTCTTTTTCTATTCTAATTCTTAGCTCATTTTTCATACAATTTCAAAGAAATATTTCATACACATTTTCAAGTCTTATGTCATTCGAAAGCTTACTGCTAAAAATGATATCAATTAGAAGTTTGGACGAGCATTAGAAGAGCTGTAAAAATTATTTTTATAATCCCAGAAATTCAGGGCTTACCTAGAGCAAAGTAAGCCAAACGATTCTAAAATGGTTAAGTTCGAGAATAAAATTTGAAAATAAAGATAAAATGAATTATTTTATCACAACCAGAAACGAACTTTTCATGTTGTTACCATGGTTACGTTTTAATACCTTTTTTTGTTTCCTTCTTTTTCCCTTAATAATTTTCAGAATGTATTTGTTTTTGTAGCAATTCAAACTCCTTACCTAATCAAAATGAGTTTTTTAACTGTTGGAAAAAAAACCCTCTGTTTTTATTTTCTCAGTTTTTAAGGAATTGAAACTTGGTAAATTATAAAAATATCGTATAAATTGCGATATTGCAATGTTCTTTCTAAAGTTTGTCTTTTCGGAAAATGTTTTGTTTTGGGTTTTGAAGTCGGGAAAGAAAACTTTCTTCTTCTTTTAAACTTTGGCAAGATTTCTGTTGGTTTCTGTGAGCAACAAAATTGTTCTTATTTTCTCTTTTGGCTTATTTTTGTGCACCGACCCTTGTGGTTGCATTCAGGACCGGATTACTAAATAGGCAACGTAGGCAGTTGCCTACGGGCCCCGGGTTTTAAAAGGGCCCCGAGAAATCCTGAAGATATCCTTTTTAATACGCTTTTGTGATATTGTTTGTATGTATGTATGTAACTCTGAATAGAAGATAAAATTCACGTTCTTTACAAATATAAAAGTAATATATTTAATGTACTATTATATATACTAAAAGCTAAACTATATTACATGTTAATATATTGCTGGTGCATGTAAACTTAGTGGATATTGAATAGTTTTGAAAACTAGAGGGAAATCAGTTAGAGTGTCATGAAATATAGGTTGATTAACTCTAAAAGCATATTTATTAGTTTTTTTAAACTTAACTTTAGATGGCACTGAGCTTAACGATTGCATGTTAAGAACATTATTTGATGCAATTTGCGAATAGAACTTAAGTAAACGTTCATACTGCCATCCAACTTCTTGCTCATCACCAATGCATAATTTCTACCAAAAAAAGTGCTAAAGTCCAAAAGTACCCTCAACTTATTTTATCGCTTGAATAGCATGAATTTCGTCTAAAATATTAAATTTTGTAAGTGCAGGAGCTTTACTCTTTATTCAAATTAAGCCTTGTTCACCATTAACACTATTTACACCTGTAACATAATAAATCATTATGATTGATTATGTATTCCATAATAACAATTTTAAATGATTAAAATATATTTACGCAATATATATCAGTTATTTAAAATCTCATTTATCAAATCCATATGGTATTGGGGCCCCCTCATTTCAAATGCCTATGGGTCTCCAAATCTTTAATCCGGTCCTGGTTGCATTCAAATGTCCCTAAGTATGTGTTTTCCCCCTTTTATGGGGTATATCAGTGTTAATTTCAATGCAGGCAAAAGTGATATGAATTGGCGGCAAGCTTTTGGTTGCCGTATTTGATGCAAATTTAGCGACATATCGCCAAGTTGGCGACAGATTTGGGGAAAAAATTATTTTTTTGATTTGGGTTCAATTTGGCGCTATTGGCGATATTTTGCAAAAAATCCACTGAATGGATTGGATTAGCGAGATTGCACGACTTCGCTGCTTACCCATTCTCACAGATCCAACCTATTTCAGAATAAAGTGTTCCGCTTCCAGTCTATTCACCATGTCTCCCTGGTCTAGCTTTACAAAACGTTAGTTTCTTAAGCAAAATAAACTTTTTGTTCAGATTGACTGATGCGTATATTTTTCCTCTTTCCATATAGACCGCCAAATTATTACTGGAAAACAAGCAACTCCAGACTCATTTCTCGAGCTTGGAAAGCGAAAACATCCTGCTGAAGAAGTCGCTGGAGGACTCCGGGATGTGCCAAGTCCTGGACTGGAGGGAAGTGGAGGAGACTCTCAGACATGCATGGTTTGTTAACGTTCCTCAGCTGAAGGAATGGGTCTTCTCGCACATCCTCCTGCCCCTGATAGCAATATTTGTGGAGAGCATCAAAATGAAGTGAGTTTGATGTTCTGTATTCCTTACTTTCTGTTTGAAGGGTGAAAAGTTATTCAATAAACCCTGATTATCAGCCAATTAGGGTGGCATAGTAATCATGGATAAGTGAATATCACAAATAATCTGAATAATAAGTAACAAACAATACCAGTGTATACAATGGCTCAAAAATGAAAAACACTCCCACAAACATTTAATAAAACTAAAAACGATAACATTGAATGAAAAAAAAAAAACCTTTAAAAGTTATAAATAAGCAGTGACACTCATACATAAAAAATATAATAGTAACTAACTATTTAGTAGCACATACCATAAAATTGTTTTCAAAAAAGTAGGTTTGTTGTTTTTGTATTCTTATTTTAAAATGCTTCTTCTTAATTTATGATTGAAGTTTTTAAAACAATATCTTGTTCTAAAGAGATGAATCATCCTGCTCCTCTAATAAATATTTAATCAGGCCGTCAAAATGAGCGAGTGCTACTTTATGGCTAATTTTAAAATGGATGTGTTTTTCTGCATTCTGTAAATACCGTATTTTCGCGTAGATAAGCCGCGGCTTATACGTGTTTAAAAGCTGAATTTTAACTCCTGCGGCTTATACGCTATGGCGGCTTATACTTTTTTTTGTCTTTTTTTTTTTTTTTTGTTTTTGTTTTTTCAAAGTTCATGGTATGTTCAGTTATTGCTTAAAAACAAAACAAATTAGAGTCTGACATCGAAAACCAGAAATGGAACGCCATTGAAAAGATCTATTTTGAAAAGGGCGATAGCATTTCTGCTTATTCAGATGTTATTTTATTCTCCTACATCCGATAAGGAAGTGGAATAAATTAAGAAAAAAAAAAAAAAAACATCAACCATAACCAACGTGTCTAATAAAGGAAAACGAATCCAAACGAAAAACAAATAATAAAAAAAAAAACGTCTGCCAGCCCTTGCCGTGAGGATGGGAAGTAGGGTTGCAGAAGAAACCAACTGGAGCAGAACAGGGTTACTATAAGTTGCAGTTATCGCCAAGATGTTGCAACATTTTATTTATTTATAATATTGAAACACTATTTTCAAATCAATGTTACTACTTCTTTGTCATTGTTTTTGAACGACGTCAATACCAGTATATAGCGTAGGTGTCGGTTCTCTCGCAGATTAAATTTTTGACAAAGTTTTATGCGGCTTATACGCCGATGCGGCGTATCTGATGAAACGCATTTTTTTTCTCCCGAATTTCGCGAAGTGCGGCTTATCTACCCGAAAATACGGTAATCTGTTTATGAAATTGGAAGACCCACGGATAATTTGATCACAGATAGTCTGGAGCTTACAGTATACAGTAAAACCAGTTTTATTGTTCGTTTCATATGTTATCTGATTTCCGACGTCATTTGGTGATGGTCTGATAAATTTCTATGCCATTAATGTAAAAATATTCAGACTTTCATTGTACTTCTTTTCAGAAAATCTGCTTTTTACGTTTTTCTTCAAACAGATCAAATCTATATTTCTGCTACATGAGGCTCAAACTTTTTTATGCTTATTTTTTCAATTATGTCCTTTTCTAAGCTGCTTGAAGCTCTTTTGGCTTTCTTCCTATTTTGTTTTATTGTCAAAGCATTAAAGTTCTAAAACAATTTTTTTTCTGCAAATGCAGACCAAGAAACATTTTTTTGCAAAAAGTTGTTAGCATAGAAGGTGAAATTCTATCCAAACATAAAAACCAGTAAAAAGTATAGGTTTCTTTCTCTAGGTCAGTGGAAAAAGTGCCAATTTTTAAACAGTATGCTGAGAATTTTACCTCCATACAGGATTTTACACTTTTCCACTCGGTGCATTTTTTATCACAAGTTGGACAAGCTACGTAAAATTAGGGCTGCACTGTGTTCTATATTTTTATGGAAGAAACTAACATTTGTTTAAAAATTTTATTCCAAAGTTGCTGTATTGTAACTATTGGTCTGATAATTTCAGCTTTCCAGTACTGAACACTTACCGATTCCATCTTCCAAGTCACCTACTGCTTTGGAGGAGCCACAGCAAGTCCCTACCCGAAGCGCTCTCCCACCCATGGAGGATGATGTAAGATTTCGCTCTTTCTGTATTCCTGTGCTGTTAAAAATATGAATAGAGTATTGAGTTTAATTGAACATTTTATTGCATGAGATGAGTGGATGATACAAACAGAATACACAGATACAAAAAGCACGCGACGGATACAACACAAATTCCGAAAGTGATATCACACAAGTGATGCCAAACGATTTCACAAAAACATCTAACATAGTGTTGCCATACAACATAACTTCAGAATTATATTCAACACCCCCCCTCGATTTTAAGTTTCTTTTTTTTAAAGAAATGATAAATCGACAAATTTTAAAGCAAAATTAATTTTGAAGCAATATAAAAATTTTACACAATTATGCAGAGAAAACTTAATCTTTAAACATACATAAATTTCTTAAATTATTAAACTTAATGCTACCCAGTGGTTTTGTAAAAAAATCAGCCAGATTATCTTCTGAACTTACATGCTTAACAATGATTTCTTTCTTAAAAATTAAATCCTTTATAAAATGATTACGTATATCAATATGTTTACTTCTTTTTGAGTTTTCGTAACTGCTTACCATTGCTACAGCACTCATATTATCTATATACAAAATAGGAACTAAATTATTTACATTAAAGTCATTTAATATCCCCTTTAAGTAAATCAGTTCTTGAGCTGAAGATGCAGCAGCAATATATTCGGATTCAGCTGATGACAATGCCACACAGTTCTGCTTTCTTGAAGACCACGAAATGATGTTGCCACAGTACATCACAGTGCAGCCACTCACACTTTTTCTATCAGCTTGGCTTGCCCAGTCGGCATCAGAGTAGCAAATTAAATTCTTATCCTCTTTCATGCTTCTTATATAGTGAAGACCAATTTCTTGAGTTCCTTTCAAATACTTCACAATTCTTTTAGCTGCTTGCCAGGTTTGAGTTGTAGGCTTGTCAAGTACTCTGCTTAGGTATGATACGGAAAATGTCAAATCGGGCCTCGTAGTTGTAGCTAAATACATCAAACTTCCTATCAATTTTCTATATGGTACATCAATCACCGGCAACGAAGTATCAATTTTGAAGCCAGGTTCCATAGGGGTTTTTACACTTTTACAATCTTCCATATTAAAAACTTTAACAATTTTCTGAATCACATGGCTCTGTTGAATTATCATGCTATTTTCAGTTCTTGAAATTTTCATACCTAGGAAATTCGAAATTTCTCCAAAGATGTTTGCATTGAAATTTTCTTTCAGTAGTTTTAAGACCTTTTCTACTTCTTCGTCTTCACCAGATATAAGTATATCATCTACAAATACAATAATCCAAACTTTTTCTGAATGATAAAGGCAGAAATCATGCAGTGATCTACTAAATCCATTTTCAGTTAGAACTTGATTTAACTTATTGTTCCACAATTTGGGAGATTCTTTCAAACCATAAAGAGATCTTTTTAGTTTCAAAACCTTATTTTTCTTCACGTGAACTCCTTTTGGGGGTACAATATAAATTTCTGACTCAACATCACCATTAAGAAAAGCAGTTGGGATGTCAATTTGAGTTACTTTCCAATTTTCTTCAATTGACTGCGCTAAGAACATTCTTATTGTAGACATTCTTGCTACAGGTGCATACATTACATTCAAAGAGTCATTTTCAACTTCAAATCCTCTTGCAACAAGTCTAGCCTTCTTAGATCCATCTTCCTTGGTTCTAAAAACCCATCTAGTACTTATGGCCCTTTTTCCTGGTGGTAAGTCAACTTCTGTCCATGTATCAAGTTTTCTGAGAGAACTTAATTCCTTTTCTACAGCCATCTTCCATTCATTTTGCTGTATAGCTTCATCAAAGGACTGAGGATCTTCTTTACTTGTCAATAAACAATATGCTGAATATAATTCATATGATTCCAAATATTGTGGTTTTCTTACGCAACGTCCTGATCTTGTTTTAACAGAAATTTCTTCATTTTCTTGATCTTTGTCTTCATTTTCTGGATCTTTATCTTCATTTTCTGGTTCTTTATGTTCATTGTCTTTTCCTTCACTAATTTCTCTGCTGTTGTTTTCTTCACAAGTTTCAACTTCCATGTCCATAGCCTGGATACCTACTTCAATTGCAGTAGTCTTCTCTTTGTTTTTATTTTCTTCATCACTTTTCACTTTTATTTTCTCAAATATAACATCTCTTGCAATTATTATTTTCCTGTTTTCAGGATCCCACAATCTGTAACCATTCTGAGCATATCCAACAAACAAATAAGCTTTACTTCTTTCATCCAGCTTTTTCAAATAATGAAGTTTCTTGGCATAAGCCTTGGTACCAAAAATTTCAATATTACTTAAATTAGGAACACGGTTTGTCCATAATTCTGCAGGTATTCTGTCGGTAGTTGATGAAGGCTGTCTATTCAACAAGTAGGCTGCAGTATAGATAGCCTCTCCCCACATTGACTTGTCAAGAGTAGAGTCAAAGATAAGGGCACGAGCTTTATCCATGAGGCTACGATTGAGCCTTTCGGCTTTTCCATTTAACTGTGGTGAGTATGGCACAGTTGCATCCACTGTTATTCCCCTTTTCTTCAGCCAATTTTGTAGATGTCCATTTATATATTCTCCTCCATTGTCACATCTCAATGTAGCGACTTTAGTGTTGTGCAAGGCTTCTACTTGACAGATGTATTCCTGCACAAGATCAGATACTTCAAATTTGTTTTTCAACAACTTTACCATGCAAAAATGGGTATAATCATCTAAAAAGGTAATAAAATACTTGTTTCCATCCCATGTTTCAGGATCTATTATCCCGCATATGTCAGTGTGTACAATTTCCAACACGCGATCAGCTCTTCTTCGAACACTTGAAAATGGTTGTCTTACTTGCTTGGCTTTTACACATACTTCACATGTTTCATTCAATTTACATTCTCTATCTTCAATATCAATGCCATTACTTATTCTTGTTAATTTTCTTAAATTATCAATTCCAATGTGTCCCATTTTTCGGTGCCATTCAAAAATTTTATCCTCTGCAAGAAATATGTTTTCTTTGTTGCTTTCGATTACAGTAACTTCATAAAGCCCACTTTTGTTTTTATGCCCCTCTAGAATTGTAGATCCATTTTTCGAAATTTTTACAACATCAGAATCAAAGATAACTTTCCCCCCTTTATCTGTGATAGCACTAACTGACAACAAATTTTTCGACAACTCAGGTACAAGTAAAACATTTTCCAAAGAGCAATTTTTACTTTCAATACTGCCAATACCAATGGACTCCATTTTGTTATTTTTATCTGCAATACCAATATCAATTTTACACTTCTTTACTTCTTTTAAAATATTATTATCATTAACCATATGACTCGATGCTCCACTGTCCACAACAAAAGTAAGTTTCGCTTCATTTTCATTTCTGCTATCAGCATAAAATGACAATTTATTTGCTTTTTCCTCATTTGATTTTTTGTTTCTGAAAAAACAATCTTTCTCAACATGATTATTTTTCTTACAAATTTTGCAGAACATTTTTCCTTGACAATCTTTTGCCAAATGCTGATCACTGTTGCATTTGAAACAATTCTTGACTGAAGTTTTGTTTTTATTTCTGGAGCACTCAAAAGCCTTGTGACCGGCTTTCTTACATGAAAAACAAATAATTTTACTTTTATTTGCAAGAAATGACACATTTCCAGGAATTTCATTTTGTTGCCTTGTTCTACTTTCTTCAGAAGTTAATCTACTAATAAGATTGTTCAAAGTTCTGTCAGTTTTAGCGGTGGATTCCCATGCAGAAACAAAGTGCCGATATTCAGAAGGCAAAATATTTAACACTTTACTAATTAGCATTTCTTCCGTGATATTAAAGTTCAAATTATTCAATTTGAAACGTAAATTTTCGATAGATGCGATATTTTCATTTACAGAAACTTGTTTACTAAACTTAAAATTGAAGAAATCTTGCATTAGATTATTCTTTAAATTTTCATTTTCTTGAGAAAACATGGCCTTCAATTTATCATACATTTCTTTTGCAGTTTTGCAGGAAATTAAATGTACTAGCAACCTTTTATCAACAGTTCTTACTATCAAACTTTGTGCTTTTGCATCTTTATTTACGAAACCTTTATCTTCCTTAGTTTCTTCTTTACAAACAATTTCATACAGTTCTTTAGCTTTTAAGATAATATCAACTTGAAATTTCCACAATTCAAAAGACTGCGCATCTTTTAATATTACTGTCTCTTCGATTTCGTTTTTACTGATATCCATATTCGTTTTTACGATACGCACATTAATTTCAAAATACAAACAATCAACTAACAGTTCCTTATAACTGAACTCAAATTCGTATTTTAGAATGTTCCACTCACCTCATACGTCATTTTTATTCCAACTCAGCATTTTCGTTTTCACTCGTATCGAAATCACGAACTCAGAGTTTTTACTTTTTTTTTAGGCGAAACGAATGCGCTTTCTTTTTCTTTTACTTCAGCTTTTATTTTTACTTTGCAGAGCAGCTGGGAACATAACCTATTGAGTTTAATTGAACATTTTATTGCATGAGATGAGTGGATGATACAAACAGAATACACAGATACAAAAAGCACGCGACAGATACAACACAAATTCCGAAAGTGATATCACACAAGTGATGCCAAACGATTTCACAAAAACATCTAACATAGTGTTGCCATACAACATAACTTCAGAATTATATTCAACATAGAGGTGTCGGCTATCCTACATAAGCAACAAATTAAATGCATTTCAGATATTCAAAACTTGCTTAATCTGAGCATAACATCTAGGTTATCTTAATGTCTTGAAAGCAAAAAATTTACATACTGTGGGACAATATGGCGAGTTAGTAACATTCAGAGTTCGAAATTACTGCTGATCCACAGGTCCCAGACCATTGAAATTCGCCTCGGACAACCAGAAATAATAATTAGTAGATTAAGATGTCTATTGGACTTCTCACCGGACACTGCACTCTTAATAGACACCTAAACCTTTTGGGTATCACTGATGACCCAGCTTGTAGAGGCTGCCTTGAGGCGGATGAAAGTTTTGGTCATATTCTGTGTGAATGTGATTTTTATTCTGCCTACAGGTTTGAACATTTGGGGTACCATTGTTTAGATCCCCATGAACTGTCTAGCATTCCTGTTAGACATCTGCTTAAGTTCATTTCAGCTATTGGGCTCTTTTAGGGTTCTAACGGGGATAGTACAATAGACCTGTGGTCGCAGTGCTTGCGCTGCCTCGGGAGCGCCCCCTTTTCACTTTATTCATTCAGTCCGCAAGACCACCAGCCGCCGAAAGTCGTTTAAATTTAAAGCGGACCAGTAATGTTGTCTTCGGATCAGTACATGTTCATATTGACTGGTCCGAGGGACCAGTAGGCTTTTTTACTAATTTCTAACCCTGAATATTGAGTCATTTACTCTGAAAAGGCAACACTTTTATTTGTGATTTCAAAACAGCAAAAGATTGTGCCAGTTACATGCTCTAAATTTTCAAATGCTATTTGGACAGTTGTTACTTTTCAGAAAAAAAAAACATTCTGTCGAAATATTTACCTTCTAAGTTAAGATCATAAAGACAGTAAAATTTCTTACATAGCAATAGGAGTTGTGGATGCGTTTTCAGAGGTTTTGAGGAATCCCTTGTGCAAAACATGTCTCTACAGTGCAATGGTTTTATTAAAGCAGTAGCCGCCCCTTAGCTAAGTCAGAGGCCTAAGCTAAGCTAAGGGCTAAGTGAGAAACATGTAAAAGTTGTGTGAGTTGTACCTTACCAATGTGGGGTTGCTCCCTGGGCTTCGAATTTCACATTAGATACCAGTTTTTTGGCTCTCTTTGCTTCTATAAGAGGATTTTTGCCTCCAGGTAGTTCACTTCCTATTCCATGCTAACAAGTAAGGCTCGACCGATGCATCGGCCAGGCCGATGCATCGGCGCCGATGGTTGAAATTTTTTCCATCGGCCATCGGCATCGGCCGCCGATGCTAACATGGAAAAAACATCGGCCCATCGGCCTCAAAAATATCTAAATGCCGATGCAAGGCCGATGTTTAATTTTTTTTTTTTTTTTTTTTAAGTTTTCTTAAGAGGGAATTCTATTTTCTTTATTTTTTACTTCTTTCTTCTATTTTTTACTTTTAAAAATATATTCACATTCAGCATGTGGCTTGAAATCGGGCAGCAAACGGGACTAACACGGTTCTTTGTTTTGGAATTTTCCGAATCGGGCAGATACCGAAATTTTCACAACACAGCAGACCCTTTCGGAGTAATCGTTTTGATGCGAATTTTTTAAATTACAGTAAAACCTCCGAATAACGGAGCCGGAAGTTTTGTCCGTTATTGGGAGGTTGTTCGCTATTAGGGAGGATTATTCTATTTCAGATTTTACCTATTCGTTTAGTGCAGAGTTCTAATCTTGAATATGTACCATTGCCATCTTGCACTACGATACTGATATAATTTGTGTATTATTTACTATATCTCGCTTGAACTCATATCCTTTTACCTTTGCACTTTTAAATGCTAGCGTGCCTTTTCATTGCAATTATTTAACCTCCCTCCCCCTAATCTCTTTTACCGTATCTTTCTATTAGAAGCATAGTTCGCCTGCCTACGCACTTTTCTCCACTGTTCTATAATAATCTATAAAAAATTTTCATTGAAAAATTACAATTGTAAATATGTCGACGGCCTCTATAACTTACTGTCATATACTCATTACTCAAGTCTATTTTATTTAAACAATATCAGGGGTGGAATACGATGGATACAATTTCGGAGCAGCTAAAATTCTGTTTTGGAGAGGAAAAATAAATATTTTGGAGCATGCTGGAGGGAAACAAAACACCGTCTTGGAGCAGGCTGAAGCAGGAAAATTACAATTTTAGTTCGACTGAAGTAAAAAAAAGAATACCATTTTGATGCAAGATTCAGCGAAATAAAAAATCAAACTAGGAGCAAAAGTAGCAAAAAAAAAAAGGTGTAAGCTGACTCCTTTTTTTAATGGTTATTTATTTTTATTGAATATTTAATCAATAAAATAAGTTATGTAACTGTCGCAGCTTTTAACGAACATGCAAACATTTCTGTTCATACATTTTAAGCAGAGCGAAATACCCGTTAAAAAGGGGAAAAAAAGGAAAAAAGCATTAAAAGCGATTCAATACATCATAAAATTATCACCAGGTTCAAAAAAAAGTCAAACAGAAATAATAACTTTAAAAAAAATCGAAAAGTTAAAATTTGGAAAGTAGGGTTTAGAGATGGCAATTTGTGTGTCGGTCTGTCTGTCATCCCCCCCCCCCCCAATAACTTTTGAATGAACGTTCCGATTTGTACAAACTTTTTTTTTGTTGGAAAAATCTCGACGAGCTCATTCCCAAATTTGATTTTTCGATTTGAACAATTTTTGGTGCAACTTTGAACCGTTCAAACAACCTGTCCCGCGATACGAACTTTTTAGTTAACAGTCCGATTTCAACATTTTTTTTTGTTCGAAAGATCTTATCAAGGATACTTCATTCCGTATTTAAATTTTCAATTTGAACAGTTTTTTGTTTATCATTGAACCGTTTAAACAACCTTTTCCCACCTAATAACTTTTAAGTGAACAGTCCGAAATGAATAAACTTTTTTTTCGTTCGAAAGATCTCGGCAAGGACACCTCATTCCCATATTTCGCTTCTTGATTTGAACCATTTTTCGTTCAATATTGAACCGTTCAGAAAAAGACCTAACATTGCACCTAAGTGGAAATTTAAGTTTAATGTAGGTCTTAAACTTAAAGGCGGATTTCCTTCAAACTAACTTGGTTAGAAAATGGTTTTGATAAATAATATATGTAAAGTACTTTTCTGAATAAGCTGCAGCGAGGACTCTGCTTCCGACTCTTTGACTCCGACTCCGCAAACATGTTAGAAATGCAAGCTCAGAAAAAAATGACCCACTCCTATCATTATAGCTTTAGAGCTTTCGACTTCGACTGACGAATCTAATTTTTTTAAACCGATTCCGACACCGTATCTTCGATTCCAACTCCGCCTCTATGGTAGAAAAACAGGCTCGGAAAAAAAGACCGAGTCCTACTATTAGAATTTTTGTTCCTATGACTCCGACTCTACCTGTCGACTGCGACTGATGACTCCGACTTTTCAACCCCAACTCTGAATCCTCGACTCTAACTCTGACTCAGCAAACATTGCAGAAATGTAGGCTGGGAAAAAATTACTGACTTCTACTCTTAAAAGAAATAACCGTGCAGACGATTTTTTTCTTTGTTTATTTATTTGTTTTATTTATTATTATTATTTTTTGGCAGACGATTTTTTGTCCGACACTTATTTAAGAGAACATTTTATTATTTTTTTAATCAATTATTTGTTTTTAATTTTTGGCAACGGATTAAAAATGAAATTCGAGACTTTTTTTAGGAACGATTTTTTTTTTTTTTTTTTTTGTGGTTTGATAAAATGTGTTTTGATTTGCTTAATATTTTTAATGTTTTTTTTCAAAACAATTAATTAATTTTTCTTCGGAAGAACTATAAAAGCTGCATTGTTCTAAAGATGCAATAACTTTATTTACTTATTTTTTTGTTTACTTTTTAAGTGCCTAGTTCATCAGACGAAATCTGCATATTTGGTTTTTAGATATCAGCTTTATGTGCTGAAAGGGTACGTTTGACATAATTTGTCGTCTCAGATAATTAAAAGAATATTGATCAGATGCTAGAATACCGATGTCGATGTACGAAAAAGTAGGCTCGTTTAATTCTTGACAGAACATCTTGTTTTGTTTAACTTTATGGTTTAAAAATATCTTAAAGAACTTTTCCACTCACATGGTGTAATTTGTTGACTGGTTCACTGTTTTTTTTAATGATTAAACAACATAATGGGAAGTTCTTTTACCAAGTTTGGTGCATCTAAATCCACATATTATTGCTGAAGTCTTTTTTACATGTTTATGTTAAACAATAAAGCAGTTGCCTATTACTAAACACAAGTGTCCGCTTCAAATTTTTATCTCAAACGTTTTCGTACATGTACGTGGAACTTAATTCATGAATAAAAGAGTATATTGTAAACCGATGTGGAATTGCTTTAGAGATTCATGTTACAAATATCGACAAGTTTAATAGGAAGTTTGTCAAATACCGCCCAGCCGATACCGAATTTAGCATCTTATTTTTTTCTCCATCTTTTTAAAATTGATTAGTCAAAAAAAGAAAAAGTTAAAGTAAAAAGCACATTTGAACATCGGATTGTAGCTAAGAAAGTATCTTCATGACTGCACCTGGTACAAATGGTACGAATGAATTTTCAACTTACTGCTCTCTCTCTCTCTCATATAATTTTTGTCGAGTGGTAGTAAAATAGAAATTTAGGTCCAAAATCTGAATGACTGAAAAAGTAGAAAGAAATGAATGTATGACCCATCATATCTCTTATAAACATTTATTTTTCTAATCATTTGATTTTTTTTAACCATCGGCCATCGGCCAACTTTGAACAATCGGCCAACAATCGGCATCGGCCCATCGGCCAAAAAGTGCCATCGGTCGAGCCTTACTAACAAGTGCAAAAAAGCACAAAACTGCAGTCAATGGATGGAATAAACTAGTTGGTGGTGTTTTGAATGGTTTATTGTTCATGTGATTTTAACATTATGCATTCCTGAAAAGGTGGGGCGAGAACTAAATAGCCCCTGTTGGGTCATACTTACATTTGAGAAAGACACTACGTCAATTTATCAGGAGTCATGTATTGTTTGAAATATGACTTGTATAATTTGTTACCTCAACATCTTAACAAGCATTTCAAAATTAATGATCTGTTCTTTTGTTCAGAATGCCACAAAAATTGGTATCAAAGAAATTTTAGCACTTTGTTTTTGAACACTTTTAAGTTGAAGGATTGTTTCAAATTCTAATGAGTTTTAACAGTTCAGTTTATTTGGCGGAGTACTATCTGCTTTCATGAACTTTTCATCCTTAAATATGGCAAAATCATGCTCAGTGTCACCAAATAAGTTGATTCCATGTAACTTTGCCACCAAACATGGTGGCAAATACTAGGTTTGCTACATTGTTCTGGAATGTACCTCTCCAAGAAAGCCTTTTGTTAGGCTTAGTAAAAGATAGTGGTGAAAATATTGCCTGGACCAATATACCCCTACTTCACACTTTCCCCCCGAATTTTCCTAGTAAGCATTTTCCATGGCAAGTTAAGCTTATTAGATGATGTTAAAAATATGCAACTGTATGTGTAATTTTTACCATTTTTAAAAAATTTTTGCTACAGCTTGTTTATGTCTCTTCCATTTATACATTGTTTTCTTTCCTAGCCAATGTTTTGACTGTGCATCATTTTCATTTTTACGTCCTTTCATGTCAGCACTTTGCTTTACTTTGTTTATTTTCATATTTTAGTCTTGATTCTGTTAATTGCTGATTTTGTGTGTTTATATTTCATGAAGGTTCCTCAGTTTAATTCATTATGATGAATCAATAATTACAATATATTTTTCATTTCAAGTCTGTTTTATTAATAAAAAATGAAGTTAAAACAATGTTAGTTCCTGTAGTTGTTCCAAAAATAAGTCAAACTCCGAGGCTTTTTACATGTTAGTTTTTCTTCTAGCTAAGACTGAAAGTTGAACTATTTGAAAACTAACCTTCAAAAATATCTTTCTTCCTAGCTGTTCTTCAACTCACTATCCGAAGATGATTTCCTGATGAAGTGGGATATCAGCTCAACAACAATTGCCAACAGTAGTTTCAGCAGCTATGAACTTAAACCGAGTCAGGAGCCAAATAGAAATTTATTAAGCAATACGGCAGATGATGTGCAACCTCCAAAAATGTGGGATTTTGAAGACATATATGAAGATGAAACCGAGAACACTTTTGTGTATTTTTCTTGAACCTTTATAGCCACTCGTAGATAACCAGCAGTTACCTTGTGTCTTGCTGTGGCCACTCTGTGACAGCAAAAGTGAAGTGCTATACAGTGGAACTTTGGTAACTTGACAACCTCATTAATTCAACATTTATGTTGTTGTTGTTTCTGAAACTGCTCTGGAACCCGACCCCGAGTAGAAACATCTACCCGATTTAAGGCAGAATAAGTACTGCTTCCGTTTTTACGAGCACCATTACGGTGGAAGTACGATTTCAGCTCAAAGCGATCTGTTCTTTTGATCCAGACCAAGGGCTGTGCAAACCCCTAATACCCCCAGAGACCGACGACCCTTATTTTACTTCGCCCAACCACCATTAGTAACGATGGTGGATCTTTGATCGGCTGGGATCGAACCCGGGACCCTCCAGTTAAGAGTCCGACGCTTTAATGATTGAGCCACCATGGCCCTTTGACATTTATTTTTGCAGTGGTTAGTACAATGTTTATTTCAATGGGTGCAAACCTCTCTAATGCGGCACCTATTTACAGGAACCTCTATAAGTCAACACCCACTTGCCATTTAGTTCACTTTTAGCTACCGGTATTCTCTCACATTTCTGAGAATTTTGGGGTTTATGAGTCAGTCAATTCATGGAAAGCGCTCTTTCACAGAATTCCCTCTAGAACCCAGAGGACTCAACTACCACACTCTGTGTTGTTGATGCCATCCCAGGGCTAGGATATGATTGGAGAAGTGTAGGGGAATGTGAGGCAAAGTGAAATAGCTAACACACCTGTTTTAAAATGAACAAATTGGAAATTTATTCTGAAAATCAGTGTACATAAAGAAGAAATAATACGTTTTGTAATACAACTATTGTTGAAATGTTATTTTTCATTTTTGGCAGTTATTTTGCACTGGCTTTTCACCCCAAAAAACCATGGGGCAAAGCGAAAATGCAATGTTTTTGTAATGGAACATTTTCCATTTGATGAGTTATAATTCAACTTCGCAGAGATGGCCTATGACTGCTCCTTTTTTCAGTATTGTCCATTTTTAGGAAGGGGTGATACGCAGATGAAAATTGAGGAATGGAATTCACAATTGATGGGGGAATTTGAATGGGTAGAAATTCTACCTATTTTAAGGAATGGACTCGTTTACTCATTTGATTGACACCGGCCATCTCGTCGCGGTTGAATTATACAGTAACTTTGAATACGTAAATGAATACATAAGTAAACAAACAAATGAATTATTAATGAAAAAATGAACGAATAAATGAATACACAAATAAATGAAGGAATTAATATTGTTGTCCGAGTGAGTAAAATAGAGAATGAATAACTAAATAAGTAAATGAATGAATAAATAGGCAAATTAATATGTAAAAAAACGTGAATAAATTAATGAACAAATACCCATGTGATTTAGTAAATGAATGCATGAGCAAATTAAATTAACTATTTCACTTTACCCCATCCACTTGCCCCGCATGCACAAGACTAATTACACTGAACATTTAAAATTGAAACAACCTTAATCTAAACAAAATAAAGACTGCGCCGGACATCAGTAGATTTCAATTAATAGTTAAAATCATAACTACAAAAATTTTATCCTGTTATAGTAACAAGGAATATTTTTGAAAAACGACGAATATTACATTAAAGGTGTCAAATTTTGAAAATCATTTTTATGTTTTTTTTTTTTAATTAATGTTTGGAGCTATTTATTTTTTGAGAGTAATCAATTATATGTCTAGAAACATAGTTAAAATATTGCTAGATAGAAGGTGCTGCAAATTGTGAATATATTTTACCATTTCACTTTGCCCCATATTCTCTTATATACAGGGAAGTCCGCAAAAGAAACAAGGCAGCACAACACGTTTTTCAAATAAGTTTGAACAGGGTTTTTCTTTTTAAGCAAACTGATTGACAAGGAGCTCTTATCTTTTAAAAATTGTGTTTTTTTTTTCCTTGTAGAGTATTCAAAGTTGTCCTATTTTTTGATTATGTTCTTTTCAATCAAAAAGAAAGTATGGAAAAATTACTAACTGACATTAATTTTTGTAACTTGGATGCTAAGTACTATAAAATAATTATTATTTCTGATATTGTACTTGTAGTTTGGAAGAAAACTTGTTTCCCAATATATTGTATGAATTCGCTTAAACTCTTAATTTAATTTTAATAATTCAAACTATTGTTTGAATTTGAATAGTTGTGGATCATCTCCATTTCATTCCTGTAATATATTGTACATACCAAGTCATCTATGTTTCCTGTAGTTATTTTTGTGTAATAAATATTAAAAAAAAAAAAGTTTGTTCACTCGTTTATGTAACAGAACGCTTAATATAAAATTGAAAGCAGTTGGGGATCAAGATTAGCGTTCGCTACTTGCAATGTGGCGCTGGAAATGATGCTTCATGATCTTCCTCTTCCCTTCAACTTCATGATCTTCCTCTTCCCAGCCAAGCTCATCGGGGAAATGTTGGTTAAACGGTGCATAGCAACCAAAATTAACGCAGAGAAAAAGTTTCAAGAGCTATCGTGTGAAAATTCATGCAATAAACGCCAAATTTAGCAATATTACACAAGTGATTCACATAAAATAATAACTTATTAACAAAATTGTGTGGCGATATGTATAAATAAATTTTAGGCGGACAAAATTTACTAAAGATATCACCCAATAGCAAATACATTCGAATACAATGTGTATTGGAGTAATAAACGTTATCTGCAAGGGGGTTCCGATGGGAAGTCACAGGAGGTCACTGCGACCTCCCAAAAAACCCTTATTCTGCACAATTTGATCAGTAAATTAGAACATACTCAGAATCGCGGCTTTTTGTTTCATACCTAAAATAGAAGTGGGTATGTGCCATGTGGGCATGATAGTATTTTATTATTCTGTAAAATTTAAAGTTTCAATCGGCAAATTAAGAATCCCCCCCCCCCCAGTCCCATCATTTAGGGGCCCCCTCCTGACGTTGGAAAATTAATGTATTGGCATATAAGTGGGCGTGGTTTTTGAAACTTTTTGGTAAAATTTTCATTGTGTATGCACCTTTTGCCCCCCCCCCTTGAAAAATTCGAAATGACGTCCCCCCCCCCCCAATTTCAGTTTGGTGCTCCTCTGGTTATCTTTTGAAACACATTTCTTCAAAAACTCCTGATTTTGGACAAAAAGTATCTGGGTACCCTATCACTACTTCATATTTTACTTCCCCAAAGTCGTAACAAAAAGGCATTTCCGCTCAAGTGATGGTGTGCGATTTATCGTTTGGCTTTTTTTAGCTCTTACTTCGGTGGCGGCTTATGATACTTATCGCTTTATTTTTAGTTATTCATTTGTCAATTTTTTCTCAAACTAGCACTCATGCCTTCATGAAGAGTTTCAAATTTGCGGCCTGAACGAACTAGCCTATGGAAAATATGATAGAAGTAAAAATACTTGCAATCGTAAGACTAGCCATATTTTAGTAATAAAAAAGCACCCGTTGTGTACATTTTGAGAAATAAATAAGCACCTATTTACGAACTTAAAGGGATGCAGTGATTTCTCCAGAGTCCTTGGTTTCAACACATATTACCACTCCTAATGTGGTAATTTTAAACATGGATTTATACAAGGAATGACGTTTTTTTTTTGGAGGGCGCTGCGCCCTGCTTTCTTTTATGCAAATCCCATCTCTCAGTCCTTGCCCCTTTGAAGTTTGGCAAAACTTGGTTTTTCTAAATCCAAAATGGTTATCCTTTTTCTTTACCAAAAGCAAATCTTTCTGGAACAGCAAGCATTTACTAAAAGCGGAGAATTACGGGAAGATTTTCATTGTCTTTATTTGAATCAAAAGTAATGAGTATTAACGCCTGGAATCAAGTTTCGACGGTGACGCCTGAACAAGGGCGGATCCAGAAATGTTCCAAGGGAGGGGCGATTGATTTTTTTTGACTTGCCTATTTATTTTGCCATGCATCCTTGTTGACACATGTTGATTACAAATGTTTTGGTCTTCCATTTCGAAAAATTTCCCGATCAGAGCCCCGAATCCCTGCCCTTTCCCTTAATATCATCAAAGATCAACTAAAATTGCTTTTTTTTTAAAATCTAAAAACTGCTGTTGAAGAGTCCCTCAAGGGAGGGGCGATCGCCCCCCATCATCCCTCCCTTGTATCCGCCCTTGCGCATGAATACCTCTTCAACATTTCTTTTTAAATTTTATTTATTTATTTATTTATTATTATTATTTTTTTTTTGCGGTAAGGCTATGATAGGGCACACTTTTAATCTCAACGGGGACGCATTCTAGCTCTATGTACACCACTGGAGACCACGCATATGCGGCTTATCATGTAATGGGCAGCGCCAGAGCGTAACTTAACTCTCGACAACTAATGTGTCAAATTGATAAAACATTTGGATAGTAATCCAATTCTGAAGTGCACTTAAGGAAATATTTATCTTTTTAAATAACAGTAAAATGAAGAAGTTTTTTTATTATTATTCAATTAAAATTGTAAAGTTATTTCTCTTAAACTCAACATTTATATTGTCGGAAATTGATATAGAAACGTTGTTATATAACCATTAAGCAATTAAAGCAAAAAAAAAAAAAGTTATCGTATTAAAATCTCATTTTCTGAAATAAGTCATTTTTCATTATCACAATCAATTTCGATTCACCTTGAAAGCGTTTGACTGACGCATGGAAGGACATCAAGGAATATAAATCAAACACGAAGGACTTGGATGAAAAAAGAAAGAAATTCAAAACCATCCGCCCTGATGACCATCAACTACATTATTTCAAAAAGTCGCACCAACTGTCACCATCCAAACAATTTAATTGCCGTAACAACTCGACTGAACTCAATGAAGACGTGATAAATGGACGCTTGCCGTCTTTCTTTCTTAAAAAAAGAAAACGAAAGAAAAAAACTGGAATGAAAAATAACATTGGATAACAGCCTAAAAGTTTTCTTGTGGTGGTGGAGGGGGGGGGGGGGCAGTGACGTAGCGCTATTTCCGGTGGAACCATGGCAGTAAAAGTTGCTATTTTTTCTTGCCACTCTTTTTAGAACCAGATTAGCCTGTTGCTGCTGGAAAACGGGATGCTGGCAAAATGGTAAGACTCTTTAAATCTTTAAGAACTTCGTAACGTATTATCGAATGAAGTGGTAATTTGAAGTACTTACGTTATTTCTATTAAGTTTGAAAAGAGAAATGAAACTGATGGGCAGTTAAATGTCATTAGGATCAGTTGGGTTAGTTGGAAATAGAGTTCCAATGTTTCAATTTCAGGTGCCCCCCTCCTCTCTTGCGGATAAATTTACAGATAAAATTTTGTTTCTTGCATCCAAGACTCAACTCTCTTAAGAGTAATTTTGTGGGGAAAATTTGACTTCATACCAATTCGCTAGTGAATGAAATCCGTTTTACATTAACCCCAAAGACTAGAGCAGTGTTTCTCAACCTTTTTTTTTTTTTTTTGACTCATGGACGGCAAGAGCTATTGGGAAAGAAAAGAAATCTTGGCCCAGTGTTGTTCTTTTATTCTTTTTCATTTTTTTTCTTTCTTTCTTTCCTTTTCTTAAAAAAAAAAAGATTCCAATGCAAATTTTACTATAAAAAACATTGTTCATTTTGTTCTGTAATTTTCAAAATAAGTTTCTATTTTGTTTATATTGGAAAAGGTAAGTTCCCTTTCGCTTTTCACTCAGCCCCTAGTTCTCAATTTTTTTGTTTTGAAACTATTTTTAAGTAATACGTCATAGTTTGAAGAACAAACTAAAAATTTTCCCCAATCTGACAAATTTTCACTTTTTACGTTAATTGCTTTTCGCTCTATTTTCGCGGGATCCTGTTTTAGTAGGTTCCAAAAATCAATTTTTTATACGAATTATTTTAGGATTTTAACAAACGCAAGTCTAGCGAACTTTTTAGATTTTTTATTACGTGTCTGAACACGAGGAAAAATATTTTTCAGAGAAAATTATTCACATTCAACCGATTTTTATGTACATTCGTGCAACTGCTGTTTTCGATCGGCGGGACAAATGAAGCTCGTAATTTTCATCTGGAACAAAATCAAACACGATTTTAATTTTCATACATTTTTCTTCTAATCCTAAAAAGATTCAAAAAAAAAAAAAAAATCAATTTGTTGAGCCTTCTAAAGCAGGACCCCCCCCCCCCCCAGAAAACAGTACTTGACATTACTCGTCCATATTTTTCTCTCACAAAGTAAATTTCTCATTGAAAAAATACCTAAGCATTTTCAAGAGAGTTAATTTTTTTTTAACCTCCACCTGAGAGGTGGACCTGTTGATTTTCATAACCCAGGGTTACATACATACTCAGCCACACACACACAGGGTTCGGTAAAGCGACTTCTTGTATTTCAAACAAAGATACAGGAAGAATACTTTTATTTGCGAGCAAAAAATACTACGTCTTTTTATGTTACGTGGTTTTAAAAATTGTCCGATAAATGGTATCCCACACTGTTGACAATTGTGGGGCAGCTGCATAAGGGCCATTCCACGGAAAGTCCCGCACTTGACGCTTTATGTATTTAATTAAAAATAGTAATTAAAAAGGGTTTTGATCAAAATTTGTTACTTAAGAAATCACTCATGTACGTTTGATTTCTTAAGAAAAAATTCTCGTTATTACTTATTACATTTTATTAAAATGCATGAACCATTACTTGCGGTACAAAATGGCTACTTTGTCGTGGAATAACCCTAACATATTTTTTTACACGATTTAAATTATTACTAGCTGCGTGGCCCGGCGTTGCACGGGCTGTAATGTAGTGAAGGCAGTTTGAGAAAACTACTCGCCACCAAGGCGGCTCGCCTTTAAAGTAATGAGGAAAGTTTAAACAGTTTACTCGCCGTCAAGGCGGCTCGCCTTTACAGTAGCGAGGAAAGTTTCAAAAAACTACTCGCCGCCAAGGCGGCTCGCCTTTAAAGTACCAAGGAAAAGTTTAATAAACTACTCCCCGATAAAGCAGCTCGCTAAAAAGCTTTCCTGCATCAAAGAATCAATCGAATTATTTGCACATGCTTCCTCAAAAATAAAGACGATGTCAAGTAGCGCATGCTTAGCACTCTCCCTAAATAACAAATAAAATTCCTTTCCAAAAATAATTATTTACAAACCGCTTTCTTCCTGTAAAATTAATTGCAAAATTCTAAACGAAAAAGTTCTTTTAATATTTGAATCGCAGCCAAAAAAATCCCCTTCTAAAAACAGCAATTGCAATTTTATTTAAAAACACATTTTCAAAATGGTACCAGAGAAAAAATATGTCATTAATAATTAGAATAAAAACAATTGTTAGAACTTTGTTATAACACGTATTCCAAATGACAATGGAAAAAAATAACACTCTTTCATTTTAAAAAGTTCAATTTAATTAACGTTTTAATTTAAAATCGCAACGGAAAGAAATAAATATCTTGGAATTTTAAATAGTTCAATAATTTAATTAACGTTTTAATTCAAAATGGCAACGGTAAGAAATAAATATCTTGGAATTTTAAGCAGTTCAATAATTTAATTAACGTTTTTATTCAAAATGGCAACGGTAAGAAATGTCTTGGAAGTTTAATCATTTATTAGGCTTAATCGCTTTAAACTTGACTACTTATTAATTGATATCTTCGCTAATTAAAATCGTATAATCATATAGATTGAAACTAATGAAGCCTGAAAAATTACCTATCTATCGGTACCTGGTTCGACTTTCAGTTCATTGGCGTTCAGGAGAAATAAGCGTGACATAGAAAGATAGAAAGAAAGATAGAAAGATAGTTAGAAAGATACTCAGTTTTTAATATAAGTAGATTTCTCAACAAATGCGATACATGTCATTTACATTGGAACCTTAGTTTTCAAAATCTACAGTTTGTTTTGTCATTACTATTTTCATAGATCAAAAATAATAACTAATTCATACAACACATGACACGAGGTTGACTATAGATGTCCCGCACGTGACCCATGCAAATAAACTAAATTTTTAACTATAAAATTGTCAAACAAAACTATATTTCTGTCCGGTGTATCTTTGCATCAAATGAAAGGATTAAAAAATGTTCTAAAAAAGCAGTCGTAAACTGTGAAATGACTGTGTACTGTGCGACTAAGATGGGACAAAGTGTAAAAAAGGATAAATAAACACATTTGAAATGAATTAAAAACTCAGCACTTTTTAACCCATTTTAAATGTGTTTATTTGTACCTTTATACGCGTTGTCCCATTTTACTCATTAAAAAATGTGTTTGCTCCTGTTCAGTTAAAATATCAAGAGGTACAGCAAAATGTTAATACAAATGCGACGACCAGCAGGCTCTGGGCCCAACTGGGCTGGTCCTAGTCAAACTATAGACCACAATGAAGATCAATGGCCTTCTTAAAGCTATCTACTCCATTGCTCTTTACCACTGTTCCAAGTTCCCACTACCCTGCTAAAATAGTAATTTTTCCGAATTACTATTTTAGCATTACTATTATTGCATAGAATTACTATTATGTTGGTGAACATTTTGAGTCTGATTGTCCCACACGTGAAGGTGGAATGACCCATAAGTGCAGAAAGCTTTGAAGATCTCTGGACGGACGTTCACGTGTTCCACATTTTCTGGTGTTGCTACGGTGTTCAGTGCAAAACCTGCGACTCCAAATTTTGATGCCCAAACGTGATTAGTTTTTCTATTCGGAACAGGATCACATCGACGAAACTAGAACTGAATACAAAATGTCAGTGACAGCACCACCAAAGAATATACGCCTCCGCAGCACACACGCCCCATGAAAATGCGGGTCTCGAATATCGATCGGAACCACCTCCGCCCCACCCCCCCGTTCGTCCACAGCGCCCTCTCTAAATATGGGAGGTTGATTTGTCGGACCCACCTCGTGTATTCAATCTTCTGCAATATCCGATATACAACAATAAGATTTTGAGGTAACCATATATTTGTATACAATAATGTATATCTTCCTTCAATGGATCGATATTCTTTACAGTTTTGAATCTCTGTTTTCTCAAGACTGATAGTTATTAAAATCGTTCTTTTAAGGCGGTGGTGTCCAACCTTTTTTCCACCCGAGGGACGGACCTCATATTAAAATTATTCTCGCGGGCTTGGAAGCATAAAATTTGGAATGTTTTTAAAGAAATCGGGGTAACGTGGAAAAAGAAAGAGAAATACAAACCAAGAATTGTTATCATTACTTGACGCCTTTCTGACTCACTCTATTAGTTTTCGAAAAACCAATTTCTGGAATTTTGGCTCCAAATTTGAGGCATTGTGAATGATTGTGGTTATAGATTTTAACATTGAAATACAGCGGGTCATACAGGCTAGCTTCGCGGGCCGCAAGTATCCTACGGCAACCAAGTTTCGAAGTTCAAAATTCAGGACGCTTTTACACAAGACGAGACCCGCTGTTTCGAATCCTATTAAACCAAATTCCACTTTAATAGAGTTACGTAAATAATGTCTTTTTTTTTTCTCCTCTTGCAAGTGGTTGAAATTTGTGCCTGGTCTACTGATCCGGCGGTTTGGTGTTTTTGTAAGTTAAGCTTTTCTTCTCCACTTACTACTTTGTTTCACGTCAGTCAATTTTGCTTTAGATGGGTGCTATTTAAAATATTTTTTTCACGAATTTCCGGGTTGCAGTTGGAAAAAAAAAAGTTTGGAGTAACTCGCTTCGGGGTCAGTAGCGCCCCGATGGGAGGTCATTGCGACCTTCTGAAAATTTCTTCAATTGGAACATTTTGTTAGACTATTTGGCAAATTTGAGGACATAATTGCAAGATCGCAATTTTTAAATACTGAGGTTGTCGAGTTATCCGTATGTCGAGTTACCGGAGTTCCACTGTATTTTGTTGAAATTATGCTGAGGGAAATATATGCAGGTGTCGAAAAGAAAGGCTCCTCTTGCTAGCTTTTATGTAAAATAATATAGATGCACAATAAGAAGTTGAAAACACGTGCGATGGCAGATTTTTTCCCCCCCTTTCCAGTTTCTTCGATGTCAATGTAACGTGACGCAATCTCTGCCTAACCTTCGTACTAAATGAAAAATGTTCGCGTCCCACTGCCAAAGAGTTTTTTTTTTTGCTTCAAGTATTAATAGGCTCAGAAGCCGTTGCTCGCACAGATTGAACACATAAAAAGAAAAAAAGAAGAGAAAAGAAAAGAAACCATATAGCCCTGGTCGGGGGGTGGGGCAAAGCGTATTCTGCCGTGGGAATTGTATGAGGATCACGTAGTCCTTTTGAAAAAAAACATAAATAAGAGTTATCTTCTTCGCTGGAAATTATGCAGAGCTAGATGACGTACTTAGACTCTGACAAAGTTTCCCTGTTGCCGCGATCGGAATGAAGTCAGCCCATAAGACATATAAAATAAGTGCATATTCAAGTATACAGTAAGGTGGATCGAAAAACTTCTTTTAGAATTTAATTTCAAATCGGCCAGGGTGAGAAAAGCTGTCTACAGGGACTAAAAAATTATCTGTAAAATTTGACGTTGATCAAATAAAATCTTCATGCTCCGCAAGGCGATCAAAGTTCGTTAATTGAGCCCAAAAATGCATCTTTTTGGTCCCCACCCCTAAGTCCTTTATATAAGTGGTATCTAGTTTCGAATAAATGGTTTTGATAACAAGGGACAACTTTTCTACTCATGGTCGTTTCGAAAGAATTTTTTCATTTATGATAAAAAAGTACTATTTTGGGGTTTAATATGCAAATTTCGACCACTATGTGAAGCATGAAGATTATATCGGACTGTGATGTAATTTTACATCATAGTATTTCATCCCATTGGGTAACTTTTTGGTACCCTAAATATTTGAAAAATTGTTAAAAAGTAATGTGTTCGTAAAGATGGAAAAAATGCATTTTTGGGCTCAATTAATATACTTTGACTGCCTTGAGGAGCATGAAAATTTTGTCTGATCAACTTCAAATTTTACAGGTAATTGTTTAGTCCTAGTAGACAATTTTTCTCACTTTGGCCGAATTGAAATTCCAAAAAAAAGTTTTTTCGATCTAACCTAGTATACAGGGTGTTTCCATTTAACCAACATGACTTTATTTTCGCAACCGTTGGTCCAAGTCTTTTCTGTCTATTTGTACAATTGTATCAAGACCTTAATAAAACGCTGTTTTTTGTTCAGCAAGCGATTTACACCTTTTAAAAGAAATTTTTCCAAATCGAGAGATCAACTCAAAAACGATAAACAAGTACTAAAGTTGATAAAGTTGATCTCTCGATAATTATTTTTTTGGAACATTTTCTTTTTTAAAAAGGTATAAAAATTACACAGGCTAACGATGAAAAAACTTTTTTAATGAAAATACCTTATTCTTATGTTGTTTAGGTTGCTGAATCCAAATATGATGCTTAAAAAGTTGTATCACCCACCATTTATTCACATTTTATAGTTACATTCATGAAATAAAGAAACATTTTTAGAATTTAACAGCTTTTTCATAGTTAAGATAACATGAAAAAATAGGTCTAATGAACAAAGATGATGTTGGCAGCACTGCTGAAACACATGCTACAACATGATGGGGGATTACTGTTGGTCACTTCACCGGGAAGTTCAGCAAGCTATTCATCGCAGGAAAAGCTACACAAGAAGCTTCAAGGAAAAAAGGGAAAGAAAATATAAAGCAATTCCAGTTGACAAGTGAACCTTGTATCATCACATAAAATTACTATTCCAAGTATTTTACTGTAAATACAAACCATTTTTACGATTCTACAGTGTTTCATTGATTTCCCTATATACTGTAAATGGGTATTAGACTATATAATAAAATACATTTTGCTTGGAAACTAAGGGTGATACATAAAAACTACAAGCAGATTTGGATTCAGCACATAAAAATCTATCAAGATCAGCTATTAAAATTAAAAAAGTTTTCAAAAAGGTTTTTTTTGTTGGCCTGTGTTATTTACTTCTGCTTGGTACATAGTAATAATACTAGCCAACTGACTAGAGCAACAGAAATTACAAACAAGGAAAGTGAATAACTTTTAAGAACTGGAAGTTATATGATTCGTGTTTTCTTGCTTAGATATTGGAAATTCTATGAGCCCAATCCTGGGTTTTTGTTAAAAAATCCCACTGGCAACCCTGGAAGGAAGATGACTCGTAGCAGAAGTTGAAGGCAGTAAAAATGGAAGGACCAGATAAAGGATGGAGCTGGGTGATTGCATTTTCGTGCTGCTTTGCCAGCCTGGTTCTAGCTGGAATTTTCAGGTTAGTACTTTATGCAATAAACGGAAAATACAAAAAAAGTGTAGAAATTTATAAAATGATGTAATATAATTAGTGTGTGTGCGTGTGTGTATCTGTACCTTGGAGCTGGAACGACCAATATCAGATTTTGGTAAAATTTTGTCTGTGATTGAATCTGTGTCCACCAAGTAGAAAACTTCGTAAAACTGCAGTAATTTATGCGATGCAGTACCCTAGTATTTGAGCTATAGTATCATATTTACCAAATTCTTACGATCTTTGTATTACCAACTATTAGTCTTCAATTCCATTTATAGTTCAAGCAGTGGCGAATTTCTAAATCGGCTAACTCAGCAATAGTTAGCCCATTTAGAAATTCACGAGCGGCGAATTCATAAACCGCATATGTTATGCATAGCGGCCAATTTGGGAGTGCTGTGAAATTTCTTTTTCTGTCATTGGAAAAACGGAGCATCAATTTCTTCAAATGTCTTTTACTTTCGCAAAAAATTTAGCATATGCGGAGATTTGTTTCGGCTTAAAGTAAACTATTTTTGTTTCAGCTTGAAGGCGGTAATTTGTTATCACTTGTAGGCTGTAGTTTGTTTCCACCCAACAAAAATTACATTAAGCATTCCTAATATTGTATGAGTCAACAAACTCTTGAAGTGGTCAAAATCTCGCTGAGTTTGGATCAGAAAATTAAACAAGACAACAAGGGGAGGAGGGAGGAGGGAGGACTTCACGATTTTTTTTTTTTAAACCGATATGTTAAACACTAGTTGTTCTTAGGAATTTATTATTATTATTATACTTCAAAAAGCAGAACTTGAATGACGTTCACTTCTGCTACGAATGTATGGACAGTAGAAATATATTTTTCTAAGATCACCGAGTTAGTTGTCACAAGTTTTATTATGACGTCAGTATATGCGTATCAAGGTGTCGGTATGCATCAGAACTGCTTTCCGGAACTAATTTTCTTAGAAAATAATTTTCATTTCAGTTATTTATGTTTTCATTTGGTTTTCAAAGAACATTCAATAATTCTTTTCCAATAAGCGTTCAATTATTTTTATTTCTTATATCACTTGTCCGACAGTATTTACTTACGGAATCGTCTATAGTTGGGCCAAACCTAACCCGGTCGCTTCGTAATGCTGTAATCAGGATCTGCGTATCTGTCATAATGCTACCAGGTTAAGGGTGAGGCAAAACCCTCAACCATAGTAAAAATCTTTCTAAAATCGTACCAGTGAACAAGAAGCAGTCAGTTCGCTACCACTACGTCCTCTTGACAGTTGGAATAACCCAGAAGTTCTTTAAGTCAAGCACGTGCCTTAGAACGTACGAATGTTTAGCGGAATTCCCCCCCCCCTTCCCCTCTCCACAAAAAACGAAAAGAAACTTAATACGTTTCAATCATTCATACTTCCTTACATGTATTTACGTTATTTTCTATCCATATTATTTATTTATATATTTTTCTATACATTAAAAAAAATTAACATTAATATTTGAGCTGTAATAAAAATTAACTTCAAAATCAATACCTAGGAGTTAATTTTATTAAATTGAAGCTAAATTTCTTCTCATTCAGGCCTGTCATTTGGGAGATCAGGTGGGGTCAATTGTACCCCTGGATTTTAGAAACTTATTGGTAGTTCTCATATAGGTCCATGTATAAAACTACCCTGCTAAAAACTGCAATATATGTTAAAAATTAAGAGTTGTAGGGGCTCACTGCGCCCTTGTATGTGCGTAAACAAATGCTTATTTTTTTCTCAAAATGTTCATACAAAATGCTTACAAGTGTTTTCGTTCTTAATTAAAATATGGCTACGCATCACGCATGTTGCGATCAGACCCGTTATTTCGAATTTTTCGGGGGGGGGGGGGGACTGGCAAAACGTGTATACTCAATGTAAATTCTACCAAAAATAGCAAAAACCAAGCCTACTTACCTATACATGCGTTGATTTCTTGAAGTCTTTTTTTTTTGTAGCCATCCCCCCCCCCTCCCCCATTAAGCAGCGTTAAAGGAGCTTGAGCCCCATACTTTGCATGCATCCGACAATCGTTTTCGCTCTCTGTTGAAAAGTTACGAAAATTGACTTACGTTAGTCTGGTTCTGAGGAACAGATATGATCTTGTGCACGAACCCTTTGAGTCAAGGTGGCTTCTTTCCCGTTTCCTCCGATTTCTTTATTATTATTAGTACTATTATTATTTTTTAGCATTAGCCAATAGTTACTCTGCGGGTTAAGAAACTTTCATTGTCTTAACAACATGTTTTGATATTTTTATCGCTATGTTATATGGACAGTTTTAACATTGTTCTATGCTTGTTGCAACGTTGTTGTAACGTTGCCAGTGCGATGCTCTGTAGTGCATGAGAGAAGAGCCTGGTGGCGTGATACATTATTCTTTGTTTATGAAAAGCATCTTTCACAATTTCAGAACTTCAGGCGTTCTTTTCGTGGCCTTCATCAGTGAATATCACGTGACACGGGAGGAGGCGGCATGGCCGATGGTAGTCTGCATTGCGGTGCTGAATCTGACAGGTAAAAGGATTTTGAAATTTGAAGCTCAATGCAAGAGCAATACGGGCGTACATTTCAAATGATTTATATAGTTTACAATGACTAATAGCCTGCTTATTGCACAATTCAGGAAATTTAACTTGATGAGACATAAATTTAAAGTGAAAGATCTATTTACGTGTTTCGCGTCTTGTGCGGATCTTCTTCTTCAGTGCAAAGAAATAGAACTAAACGTGGAGGCACAACCAGAGTAGAGTTGAGTTAGAAACACTTCCAAAGCTTCCTTTGCCATGTATACTGTCTAATTTTCTTTGGTAAAACCTTCCGCGTATTTACGCATGCGTCAGGTCTTTTCTGATCTTACTAAAATAGGGGGGATAGTTAAGATAACAATAAGGGGAAGAATAATAAGAAGAATTTTGAGCCATATCAAACAATGTAGAACGATGATAATTTCAAATGCATAGTTTAGTTGAATAAGTCAAAGGGATAGCAAATGCAAATTTTAAATTGAAAACTTCGGAAAGTTCCCTCTCACAACCCATCGCCTCCTTTTAAAGTAGAATGGTTCGCGAGTGTTATACTGTACTGCAAGTTTTCTTGCCAAAAACATCGTGACGTCAGCTTGACATTAGCCTATGAAAAACGAGCTAGATAAAACGTCACAGCCTACTTGGCGAATTAGAGGAGATCGCTAACTGCTTGTGAGCTCTTATTGGCTCCGCCCGTAGTGACGTTCAGTGTCAACTTAATCTGCTGTCTAGTATAGGCGTGGTTTTCAAGGACGGACAGTAGTGTCTGTGGCTTTTATAAGTTGAGCGACGATGCTGACACTGTTGACATCCTTTTCGGGTAACAGAGAAAGGTAGTAGGGAGTGAATGGAGTTGGGTTACTTTCGTAGTAATTTTGCAAAAGTTTAAACATTTTAATTACTTTTCATTCTCTTTAGTGCAACCGAGGTTATAGAAGTAGTAAATAGTCTTTGGATTTGAAAACATGTTTTATATTTTTTTCTCCATTTTCACTTACTTCAAAAACCTGACTTGATAGCAAAAATCTTGAAATAAGAACGTTGAGGTTGTGAACCAAAAGGTCGGACTCTGCTCTGTAAAACGGCTTACACCGCAAGTGCAATGCTGTTGTAGAGGAAAAAATCATACGGGTAACACAGCGCGGTATGAAAAATGCTCCGAACACTATTTTTGCCGTTTGCAAAATAAGCAACTGAATCCAAATGTGATAACGGTTTAGCTTCCGTACAGTGTTCAATTTGAACTTTATTGGCTAAGAATTAACCTAAATATTCAGATATTAAAAGCAACTTCATATTTTGAGTGCTGCAATCTTTGTTTCATACCTTTTTTGAGTTAATAAGGGTTATAGAAATAGTCCTAAGAATTAAAAATTCTAAGGACTATTCATTTTCTTCGGGCGACATTAGATCCGTGATTTTTGGTCGCGCAACAGCTCCGTAGACGCTGAGCGGTCTATACTGCCGTGCTAAGCACGTAAGTCATATGTGCAACTTTTCAACAAAATTGAGCTATGTTCATCAGATGGTTCCTCGTTACGTATTTCATCAAAAGATAATGTTTTATGGTCATTTGAAAACGGGAAATATTTTTTAAAAAATCTGAAAAAGTGACTTCTGAATCAAACACATGGAGATGCAAAACTTTCGAAAGCAATGTCGGAGTTTGAGTTCTACTGCAGATGCAGTTTTTGTGCTTAGTACGGCAGTATAGACAGGTCTACATTGACAACCGAAGCTACATCTCAGAGATCAAAGTCATGCCATGTGTCTACCAATGGACTAGACTTTAGCACTTTAGATATTAAGCAAATATGACATCTAATAAATAGGGGTCGTCAATGACATTCAACACCTAGCTTCTGTTCTTATTTTTTAATTTTTAAAAAATATTATATTGTTATAAAAAGTTTCTTTACCTTATAAATAAGATTTGAAAAAAAAAAAAAAAAAAAAGACGTGTATTCTTTGCATCTTTCATCCCAGTTTACAAAAAGTTGAAGTAATAAGTTTGCTAGAAATCAAACTCAGAATTTTAATTTATACTGCATGTAAGTTTTGACCTAACTGCTTCCATTTATATTGTAGGTCCTTTCTCCGGTATCTTAGGCCAAAAATTTGGTTCCAGGCCCATAATTTTCATCGGATGTCTGATTGCAACGGCAGGGATCGCTTCTTGTTTCTTCACGACATCGCTCAAAACCATCACCCTGCTATTCGGAGGAGTGTTTGGTAAGCTTTACTTCTTTGACATATGGAGAACAAGGAGCACTAGCACAACAAATACCTCATGGGAAAGAGCAGTGTCAAAACAGACCTTACATTTACGAAAAATACCATACTATAACTGACAAAATGACTAAAAACCGTATAATATGGAGTACCCCCCCCCCTGGCTACGCTATTGAAGGAAAATGTTAGGCCGGAATTCAAGTGAAACACGGACGATCGCAACTCACCAATCCAATCGCAAATTCCCAAATTTGGATTCAAGTGAAACGTTACAATAGCTACGAGATGCGATTCTATCGTAATTCGACTTCCAGTAGCGATTGCAATAGCGATCGCCTCGAAGCGATTGCATTGGTGTTTCACTTGAATTCGGCCCTTAATCACTAATGCATCTGTTTTGATTAGTTTTTCCGTCATGTTTGCACGTGAGTGAATGCAATGAGTGAAAATAGTACGAGAACCCATGAAAGACGTTTTAGAGAGGCAGAACGCTCATGCCACTTTGCACCTTTAGATTTGTCTGCCACCTAGTCTGTCACCTAGTGGTTGGGAAAGATAAGTTATCAGTTGCACAACATCAGTCAACTAATATGTTGTATTCGTCTACCCTACTCCATGAAAAACTTTTGTAACGACTGACCTGTTAGAGTTCGAGGAAGGCAGGATTGTTGGAATGCATTGCACTTTTTTATCAATGATGGAAGCAGCCATATGTCCTCAGCGAAGTACAACAGAGAACAAAAACAGCTTTCTATAACAGGGACAAAAGAGAGCTGGCCCGCATTGTGGTTCGAAAGCACAAGCAACAACGTCTCGCTAACAACGTCTGAAATAAATATTATAACAATGATTCCATTTCATCAAGAATTGCCCAGAGGTTAATGTTTTTTAAAGAAGGCAATGGTGTAAGACACACATAACTGAAAGCGTTTATGTGTGGAGAAAGCGCACAAGATTACTTGACTGTTATACATCTCACAGACTGTGATTCATGGAGGGAGTTTTCTTTATGTTATGGGATGTGATGTCTTGGCATGGTCTTGGGCCGTTCGTTACTCTACATGGAGTGGTATTAGTTGTTCACTGTGTCTATATTCTGCGGTATCAGGTGCATCTTTTGTCCAGAACTTATTTTAAGGAGAACGCTCACTCTACCAATATACTGTTAAACTCATCCAATATGGCTTGAAAAGCACGGAGAATGGCGTAGGCTATCTTGATTGGACCCCTCATTCTCTTGACCTGAACATTATTAATAATTTGTGGAGATATTTGTAGTGAAAACTCTGTACTTTGTTTCCTCCAACACCTACGTTTTTGGATTCAGAACCTTCTCTCCTGGAACAAATTACTTCATTTTCCATCAATATGTTCACGAGCTCTATGAACACCTCCTTCGTCGCATACCAGATTAGTTTTGTTCGAACTATAGAATATATCAAAAGTTTATTCTACTTGTTTCAAGCTATTTCGTAACTTTATTGCTATCTATGTATTGTGCGGTTCTGATGACCACACTACAGCTAACAATACCGTGGTCGTTGAGGCACGACCTTGAAATGTTTACTTATTTTTGAACCGTTCAGTGAGAAAACGTGATATTGGCAGATTTAAAGTGGAAAACTTTCGCAAAACAACTGCGAAAGTAATCCAACTCAGTACCAACGACCCTCCACTTTTACTCCAAAAGGAGGTAAAAATTAAGAAGTTTAGAGCGTAACCTATCAGAGTCCCGTTACTCAATGAACTAATTAATCTTTAAGAAAGGAAAGTAATCGTGCAAGGAATTGCAGTAATCAAGCATTTTCCGAAATCTGAGATTTGTGTTAGTTGAAATTTCTTTTTTAATACGTTTTAAAATGAAAATTCCATTGATACAAAATCTTGCGAATACAAAAGAATCATGTTAGCACCAGCTCAAAGGGAACTTTAAAATTAATTTGACTTAACCGAAGTTCATCCTATCCGAAAAACAATGAACAGCAAACAAGAAGACGGAGATTGGAAATGTAGTTCCTCTTAGCAGTAATTCGTTTTACGCGTGTTTCAACTAGCGAAATTCGCCTGTATTAGTTTAGAAGTATTAGCTTAGTATTAGTTTAGTAGTAGCAGTTTAATCCAGGCTACCTACCAGATGATAACTGCCTTTATCTTGAAATAAAAAAAAAATATTTTTGTTTATACAGCTATGGTTGCGTGGCTTGTTTTTAATTTTTATCATTCCATTCTCTTTTGAATTAGTTGGATTTTGTTTGATTGTGATGTAATTCTTTTTCAGGGATCGGATATGGCTTCATGAACACGTTGATGCCCGTTATCCTTAACTCTTATTTCCTGAACCTGAGAGCCACCGCCAACGGCATTGCCAGTTCCGGGTCCTGCATCGGCTCTTTGGTGCTTCCGGTGGTGTACGAATCCCTCATCGACGCGTATGGCCTGTCCGGCTGCTTCCTGCTGACGTCCGGCATCGTCTTGCACATCACAATAGCGGCAACCTTGATGCGGCCCCCGCCGTGGTTGCGGGGGACACGATCTTACCAGAAAGTAGCCGGCAGCGACGCTTCACCTCATGTTCTTCAGTTGAAGACAATGGGGGAGGAGGAGGCCCTGAGGGATTCTGAAGCAGCGATTGGTGAGACTGCTGGTGATGGTATTCAGGGTAGCACCAAGTGCAACGATCCTCAATCGATAAAAGACTTTGGTGAACCATGTAGCAGCGACACACTCCAATCAAAGATGGGAAGTAACAGTGGCAATCTTTCAGGAAAAACGAGGACAGGCAATGGATCAAGTAGACAGAGTGCAGTTTCACATTGCATGCAGTCAGAGATTGCCTCATCGTTCGTCAGTGTCTTGACTTGTCCAATGTTTTACGTGACGGCCATAACCAACGTCAGCTTTTATTTCATTTACCACATGTACGTGGTCATCATCGTGGACTACGCTCTGGACGTCGAAGTCTTGCCCAACAACACCAAGTACATCTTGTTCGCCTTTTCCATCTCCGACCTCATCGGTCGTCTGTCCCTGGGGTGGGTGACGGACCGGAAGTACGTCACCCGGCCCCGGTTCGTCATGGGGTGCATGACGATGATTGGCTTCGTCTTCTTCGTCTTCCCCTTCGCCAACAGCTTCGGCCTCCTGATGACGGTCAGCTGCTGCTACGGCTTCCTGCTGGGCTGCACGATGGTCCTCTTCCCCGTCTTGCTGCTGGACTTCTGCGGGGACGAGCTGCTGGCGGTTGCGTACGGGTGCATGTGCTTCATGAATGGGTTTTCGTCCTTTGGAAGACCCTTTCTCATAGGTGAGATTCCCTAGAGTAATGTTATTCAAACTATGCTGATTCAAGCTACGCTGCTCTAACTAGGAAACCATAATATAGCGTAATATTGAAACAAAAATAATCATAAATGAATAAATAAGTACACTGCAAAAAATGAACTGTTGTTTTTACAGTATGATAATGGCAGCCGAGGTGCCAATTTAAAACTAAAATGCACAATAATAAACTAAAACTAGCAATTTTACAGCTTCTTACTGAAAAGCTAGCAATTTTACAGTTTATTGCCGTAAAGTTTAGCTGTATTAAACTGTAAAAACTGCAGTACAATACTGACAGCAGAAGTTGCAGTTTAATACTATAAAATGCACGGTAATTAACTGTAAAATTAGCAATTTTACAGTTTATTGCCATAAAAGTAGAATCTTTAGTTTATTACTGTAAAATCAGCAATTTTTACAGTTTATTACAATAAAATTAGCTCTATTATACTGTAAAAACAACATTTATTTTTTACAGTGTAACTACTGAAAAAGTAAAATATATTTTTCGACTCATTAAGTATTTGCTCCTGTCTCCCCGTTATCGAAACATATGGTCTTACAGCCTGCTCTAATTTAAGAAAACTCGCCAAATTTAGCGAGTTTTGGTGCGGTTTGCAGATGGATGTCCTGCTGGATGCGGACCTTGACTTGAAGCCTTGCAATATCTTCTTTTTCTTGCCAATTCTTTATATTTGGTGGCTTTTCTTAAATTTCAGCAGAATTTAAGATATAGTATAAGTAGCAGGAAGGC
The DNA here is from genome assembly GCA_038373865.1 of Uloborus plumipes. Taxonomy (NCBI): domain Eukaryota; kingdom Metazoa; phylum Arthropoda; class Arachnida; order Araneae; family Uloboridae; genus Uloborus; species Uloborus plumipes. The sequence goes on along the minus strand of JAXGGA010009094.1, from coordinate 6,745 downwards.
AAAAAAAAAAAAAAAAAAAGTATGTGTAGATTGTTGCCAGAACTTTCGTCATCTCAGCTTCAAATGAGAGAACATCTGCCTCCAGCTCAGCTTTTGACTATTCCAGATTGATGCTTCTGTAACAAGGACAAAATTTTACTCTCTGGAAGTTCGGTATATCGGTATATTGCATGAAGGGCAGTACAGACTTTTGTTTCGTGCCTGTCAAATATTTGATGTCTTTTAATCACTTGAAAGGATGTATGCGTCTACTTTTATAGGCGTATTCGAAGTAAAGCTTCTGAAATTTTCAGACTTTTTCAAATGTTAAAGAATGCGTTTGGCATTTTCAAATTATTTTTTTGTTTCTGTTCTTGTTAGCAGCCTTCAAAATTCAAGATAAAAAATTGCATCGCTCTGTACTGTAATGATGTTGGCAATAACCACACAAAAAAATAAATAAATAAATAAATAAAATAAATAAAGAAAAATAAAAATAATGATAAATAAATAAATAATAATGGTAATGATATTTTTTTCAGGTAAACACTTAATTTGTGCAATTACTCAATAATGATAATTTCCTTTGGCAAATGAAAGTTAAAAATAATTAAGAAAAGCAAAAATTAAACAGTAATAACTTTTTTTAGCAAAAACACAAAATTTGTATGAATAACTGATTTGGGAATAGGTTTGAAAATTTTCGGAGGGGGTTTGAACCCTAAAAACCCGCCCCTTAAATACGGCCCTGACTGCATGCAATAACAAATGTCACAAAAAACACGGAAAGTTTTTAAAGTGAAATGACATTATTAATGATGAAATGCCATTGTGTTGACTCATCCACGATAAAGGTTCCGTTTCGCTCCTTGTGTTGCAGGATTTACTTCAGGGACAAGCGCCGTGCTCTTATCTCAAACATGTTCTTTGTCCTTCGGGATCCTCTCGGTGACAGCCTCTATGCTCTGGCTTGCTGGAGAGGTGACTTAGCCGAACAAGGACAGGAAAAGCCGGCAGCCCGTTGTCGGCTTGACATCCATAATAACTCTCTTCTCTTCTAAAAACCGAATTCTCCTTATGCTCAAAACATTCATCACATTTTGTTCGAATTATCACTGTACATTTGCTTATAGAACTGTTCAAAATATTTTCTCAACTGAATATATCTATTTTGATGGTTGGAAAAACGGTTGTCTATGTTCTTCGCTCATTCTGTGTAGTAACTAAGGGCTCTTTGTAACTTTTCTTTAATGTTTCGGAACCACTTAATCCATATCGTATTGCTAAGGGCAGTGGGGAGCCTAGTAGGAAGGGGTGCCGGACTTGGAATCAGGAGGGTTCTGTGGTTCGGAGCCTGACACCACCTGATGCCGACACTTGCAAAAATAATGAACTGTTGTTTTTACAGTATAAAACTGGCAGCCGAGGTTCCAGTATCAAACTGAAAATTTGCACAGTAAATAAACTGTAAAAAACTAGGCAATTTTATAGTTTATATACTGTAAAAGTTTAGAAATTTTTTATAGTTTTATTGGCAGCTAAAATTTGGGCAATTATATACTGCAAAAACTGACAGACGATGGTTCCAGTTTAAAAACTCTAAAATGCACGGGTTTAGTACATGTAAAAGTAGCAATGTTACAGTTTAATTACAGCAAAATTAGAAAATTTTTAGTTTGCTACTATTAAAATAAAACTGTATCTAATACTGTAAAAACAAACATTGATGTTTTTCAGGTGTACCGAGTCTCCTTATTGTTCTGTATTCCTGCAGGGATACACTGTCAAAAAAAAAAAAACATAATTTGAATTTTGATTTCGTCTCGAATTAAAAAGTTATGTTTTTCCTCAATTACCAATTGCTATATAGTATAGTGGGTACGTCCGTGAGCACATAACTCGTCTGTGCCACCCGAGCGTTATTACCCCCTTTAAGCGGTTCAATTATTTTACCAGAAATGCTTCCAAAAAAGGCTTATTTTTTTATTGCATATAGTATAAGTACCATACTGAACAGGAATAAAAATATTTAAAACAATTTTTAATTTTTTTTTTTCGTTTTTCAATGCTTTTAACAAAATTTTTTATTTTACAATTATTGGTCACAAAAACCGCGTAAATATTTTGCCTTTTGTATCAAGTCCATTCTGCATGCAGTAAAGAATGGTTTAACTGCCACTGGACATGTCTAGATCATTTGACAGTAGTATGGCACAACTTATGATTGTTAAGCTTGCAGTGACTCCTTTGACATTAAGGGCAAATTACTCCACGTGGATTTTCGGATTTTCTCCGGATTGAGAGCAATAAAGAGTTAAGTACAATTACACCCTCTCGGATTCCTTTTGAAATCAAAACAAGGGTGTTCCGCCAGGGCTCGGTCTTGAGTCCCATGTATTGTTTTTCCTTATTATAATCTCTGGTATCGAAAAAAGTCATTAACAACCATTGTACAATTGGGCCTATTTGCACGATGATATCCATCATCTACAACTCAAGCCCTGAGATTGAAGACATTGAGCTTAAACTTAATAATGTCTCTGGATGGGGCTTAACCATTTTGCTCTGAACACACATAAAATTAATTTTTAATGCCTTCAAAATCTATTTCCACCCTTTTGTTACAAACAGCCGGCCTTGTATTTATTGACGAGCCTCGAGTTTTACTGGGTGGGACTCAATTGAGCCTATATTCTAAAATGCCAAATACCTTGGTTATATCCTTGAGATCAGGAATTCACAAGTATTAAACCATATTGAAGCCACATGTTCTTAAGGCTAGACCAAGGCTGAATATCCTCAATATAATATCAGGGTCGAGATTGGGGTGCAGATGCTCGCACACGTTCGCACTACCATATATCTCCCTTGTTAGGCCAATACTGGAGTGCGGCTTTCCGATTTATTCCTGTGCTTCCAGACTAGCCTTGGATAAGCTTGAGAGAGTGCAGCCACAGGCGCAGCCAGAGTCATCACAGGGCTACAACATAGTTGTCCAAATGAAATTGTGGATTACGAAGTAAGTTTGCCATCTCTTTCCCAGAGAAGAACCCTGTGCCTTACAAAATATTATAACAAGCTAATTAGCTATAACGAGCAAAACATAAACTTCTGGCTACACTCCTTGATTGGACCAACAACCAACGACTAAAGAAGCACAGCCCCTTTTCCTACGCCAGACGGACTAAATCTCCCTTCTTTGAATGTAGAGGGTCACTCGTGTGAAAACCAGTAGGGGCCTGGATTAGGACTTAGACGGATTTACTTCCATGTAGAGCTCTTAACTGTGGACAAAAAACTCGGGAGATTCCGGCTCTTCATTAAGCAACTGGCACTTGAAACAACCCATAATATCCCACCTTGTTCTCTGAAATTCCTACCCAGATGGTAGCAAAGGTGAGGGTGGAGTCCTCGGGCAGTGGGGATATATATAAACACAACCTCCGGAGTACAGGAAAGTTTAAATAAGAAGACCCAGATAAACTAGGTTTTCCGTGTTTAGATCAGAGCTAGTTGCTCCATTTGAAAGAGGAGTTACGAGGTATGCAGTAGAGGTGGAGGACCAATTTAGGACATCTGGATTTTGACCCGATAGTCGCGCTTCGGTTCAGCATCTCTCAGAATTGGAGCACTATTGGGAGATCAAACTAGCCTGGGACATTCTAAATATTCTTGAGAGACTATCACCCAAGGCATACAGTGCATTTCCAATGGATTCCCCCTCGCATGTTGGGAGTAGAAGGCGAACGAAAAAGGCGGATTTCGTGGCCAAGTACGGGGCGTCAGAGGGAGGAGTTAACCCAGGAGAACGCTCTCACCATCTAGTGAGGTTACATCCCTGGCAAGGATGGAATTCTATCGGCTCATGAAAATCCCCCCTAGCCCCCCCCACATTTTCCCCCCCCCCCCCCTTTGGGGGTATAACTTTTGCCTGAAAGTCCAGGGTGAGACTTTTCAACATTACTCCAAGGACCATTATCAAACTGCCTTTTCCCGCATATCTGAGTTAGTGGGCACACGAGGGGACTCACCTTTCAACAGGGGTAAGGGAAAAAAGGACTTTTCCAAATTGTTCCTTGGTGGTTTGCGCCGACGTGGCTTCCCCCGGACATAGCTTTGACTTGGTTGAATTTTACAAAAGACGAATGTCCTTAGAGACCCTATACTTTTTTAGATGTTTTAGAAATTTTGGGTTTTTCATGGGGATTTGTCCTAGCCCAGCTAGACAACCCTGAGATAAGTAAGAAGAAGAAGAAGTGGTTTACAAATTATGCAAAAAAGTTTTCCTTACACACTTACTAGTGAAATTTTGAGGTTTACAAATTTTCGCACAGTTTCGGGCAAACCAGAAAAGGAAATCTGAAAATATCGATGTCCGTACGCCGTACGGGCAAACTCAGATGAGGCCCAATTTCGGGTAGCTCGTACCAACCGTACGGCAACTGCTTAAGGGTTAAAATTCTATTGATTCCGTTGGTTTTAGTACTTGTGTTACCGTCACGAAGGATAATGGATCATACCTTGACAAGAAACATACATCCGTAACGTCACATATTGGTGATCCTTCCAACTCAACTCATGGCGCCAACTACCAACCAGTTTTCGAGAACCACCATCGTGACCATGCGTGGTGGGAGGAGCAAGAACTGGTGGACGCGCCACGTTTGTACAGGACTGCTTAATATCCAAAAAGGAACCACCCGGGCAACTGAGGTCCAAAAATAAAAACATTATAGGAAATGTGTAAATATCCCATGTGTGTCAAGCGCAAAAGCTTCTCGCTGGTAGCAGTTAGTATAAATTAAGTATAAACTAATAAAACGTTGTTTATTTAGAGAGAAGAAAACCCATTACGGGCCCTGTTCAATTTTTTTTTAAGTTGGGAAGCAATGTTATAATTTTAAAATACGCTTTTAAAGTTAATTTCAAAATATTTCACTCGATACCTCTGCTTTCTTTCTGATTTTACAAAACTATCGAGAATTATCAGCTAAGTTTTACATGCACTTATTAGTACATCAACATGTATTTTAACTCAGCCTTGTTAGTTTTAAATATATTTAATATGATATTTAGGAAGAACGGGCATTTTTATCTTTTATTCAGATGTTACGTACTAAACCAACTGAACCACTTGTAACTTAGCAGAAACGCAATATAGTTTTAGCCTTTCGTATTGACAATAGTGTTAAATATGACCACACTTCTATCTTTGTAAAGAACGTGAAGTTTATACTTTTATTCGAGTTACATACATACATACCCATACATAACATACAATCAAACAAAACAAAGCCACCATGTTGATATTAATAAAAGCGAATTATAAAAAGATTACACGTCGTATACAACAATAAGATGCTTTTCGCGCTACTATCCATTAGGCTGCAGCTGTTATCGAAAAAATAAATCGAGAGATACATTGCATCAACTCACGCAGAAATTCAGAAATTGTTGTTTTGTTTCCTCAATAATTGTTAGGACCCGAGGACCTCTTTCTCATTTGGAAGATTTTTTTTGAAATCAGAATCTTTTGTTCAGAGTTACATACAATACATACATACATACTATAGCTTTTATTCAGAGTTACTTTACAGACATAAATACGATCTTTTATATTCAAGAGTTACATACATACGTACATACTTACAAAAAAAAACAAACATACCCACTGCAAGTGAAGCTATAAGAAGCGTATTAAGAAGGACGTGCAACGTCGTAAACAATTAAGTAAGACGCATTTTCCGCTGCTATCCATTAGCTGCAGCTAGACGTATTATCGAAAACAAAATACATCAGAGATACATTGCATCAAACACGCAGGAATCGTTGTGTTCTCTCAATAAGCGTGTAGACACGAGGACCTCTTTTCTCATTTTATAAGATTTTTTTGAAATATGAATTATGGAAAAAATTAATAAGCTGTTTTGGAGATAAAAGGTCTTCATCGAATGAAAAAACATTGAAAAGCGTTATTACATAACTACGAGAATCTGTTCAAATTTAAAGTATTCATGCCCACGAGAGTTATGATTCTTCCAACCTTTAAGGGGTGAAAGGCAGGGTAAAGGGGATGGCCATAAATGGTGTCATGCACACTGGGAAGTTTTTGGGAATTTTTGATCTTCATTTCCCCGATTTGTCACAAAAGTTTTGCGCTTCTCCTTTCCCCGCTCAGTCCCTCTGTTCACAAAGGTAAATTATAATAATTACAATGAGCATATATTTGAAGTTTAGTAACAAATTGGCACGACTCCATAGATATTTAAAACGTATTTCTATATTTAACTACTTATGAACAGATATTTTTGAGTCTATTAATAATTATAATTACAATGTTGTACTTTATTTTGTATGGAAATTAAGGTCAAGTTTCTCAAAAAAAAAATAAAAAAAAAGAAAAGATAGAAGAGGAATCATGAATTTTTGAAACTTCGAATTCCAAATTATACTTTTTGGCCATGGAGCCGAAATTGCGATCCTGTCTGAATCATTTTTAGGTCAAGCCCTTCCGCGCATTTACACTTGATTAAAACAACAAATTTCTAAAATTGACGAAAAAAAATGCCTCATTTTTGACAACATGCACCCTTTCAATTATGGCTCCGAACGAACTTGGTGTTCAAAATATGAAACACTCTAGTTCTCGGGTTTGAAACCTTTCACCTACTCGAAAGTGAAGTAATATTGTGCCTCAGTCTTGAGTAATAGTTACTCGTTATTGAGCATGTTATTGGGTTCCAAAATGAGTATATAACGAGTGATG
>JAXGGA010009093.1:0-53145 GCA_038373865.1 Uloborus plumipes | reverse complement strand
GTTAATTCGTTTTAGACTCTATCACGATAAATGAATTTCTGCGTAATAGGATTATTTATTAAACATTAAATGATTTTCGAGTTGTAGCACAGAAAACATTTTAGATCTTTAAATACGTTTGTAAAGATACTTGAAAATTCTAGATATGAAATAGCATTTATTTAACCACCATTACACTCGGGTCATTTATTCCATGTCAAGTATACGAGTCGTCCCCACTCGGGCCCCTCCAATTTTGATGAACATTTTTTTGGATGTACATATAAGACTCGCATGAAACCATACCAAATTATAGTTTCAAATACCTTATGGTTCAGCCAGTAAAAATTATTTTATAAAGGCCTCTTTTTCGCGTCTTGAAAAAAATGACCAAATCGTCAAGTTTGTGCTTTAATTGCTCGCTACCTAAAATGATTATCAGGCTCAAATTTGGCGATTCTGATCACTGTTTAGAGTAGAATAACCTACTTGTGTAACAAAAGCTTCATGCACTGTAGATTTTTTGCAATTTGCTGCCAAATTTGGTAAAAAATCGCATTTTGGAAAATTTTGACCATACGTTATAAGCTTGTATCTGCTGAGAGAATGACTTTCTGAAGCTAATTCTTTCCTCGTTTGTTGCCTGATAGTTGTATACGATAGTCTACTTTGAAATATGTGGTACAGTGTGATATTGTACCTTGGAACATATTTTGGAGTTTAAGATGTCAATATGTTACAAACCATGCCACTTAGATGAAGTTAATACAAAGAAAGGTATCACCCAATGGACATAATCGTTTTTTTTTTTTTTTTTTGTTTTTGTTTTTTTTAAACGTAGTCAGGATAGTCATGCAGGTTAAAAATATCCCAAAAATATTTTGCTGCTTATTCTAGAACTTCTAAAAAGTAGAAAACAAGAATAGTAAGTTGAAAAAATAAGGATGATTTAACAATGCAATAATACTAAAAAGGACGCTGGCTTGAACTTGGAAGGGACCTTATTTACCTTTTATTAAAACCTATCCTTATTCCTTGAGGTTATGAGGGTTCATTGTAATCTTGAATCAATCACCAAAATTCTGATTTACTATTTTGGCTTTTTCGGCTCTTTTTCTCAATATGTTTTTAAATCTTCAAAAAACAAGAATTTCTAAAAATTCAAGTTTCTTTTTTTTTTTCAAATCAAAAATCTGCAATCAAATCAAAATCTGCTATTCCGGAAATGTTAGTGATTTCTTTCAACTACTATTTTAGATCAATAAATGTTTTTTTTTTCTATTTCAAATACCTCTTAATTTCACCATTCCACACACTGACCTTTGGCGATTGTATTTTTTTACCTTTTTTTTGTCCTTGTATACATAAATACAATAGTTTTGCAAAATTTTTTTTCAGACCGATTTCCTTGAAACAATATGTATATCACTGTTTGTTGTGCATTTTTGCTTCGATTTAAGTACTAGTTAAATCGTTTATATTTTTAAAATGTATTATCTCTGTCTCTCTCGAAGGAGAAAAAACAAACAAGAGAAATAGCAGATAATAATTCTTGCTCTTTATTATGAGTGAATGAGCTTACTGTATTTTGAGCAAAAACACCTTTTATTAACTGAAGCAATAAACTTATTAACGATTTTTAGAAGAATTTTCCACTGCATCTTTAAAAAATATAAGAATAGGAGTGCTCAAACTTACATTTTTTTAACAACATATAATGAAAAAAAAAAAAAAAAAATATATATATATATATATATATATATATATATATATATATATATATATATATATATATATATATATATATAATATATATATATATATATATATATATATATATATATATATATATATATATATATATATATATATATATATATATAGGTAAATGTATGTCTGTACAGTTTTTAATTTACTACCTTATTGTAATTTAGTGTCCCATACTATTACCGTTCATTATATATAATACCTTTCAAAAAGAAAAAAAAAAGTCAATTCAATTGCACATTACATCTGCTTAGTTTAAAAGACCTTTTTCTGTTTGTACTTTTTGTGCTTATTATTCGAAAAGAAATATAGATTACTCTTACACTCTTGATTCTCGTGGAAAATAAAATAATTTAAATGAAAAAAAAAACCTTTAAAATGTAACTTTTGCTCTTTTAATTTCATGTTTAATGCAAAAATGTTGGTTATTTTCAACGGTAGCATAGTTTTTAACCAAAGTATCACGCTCGCTTTTTACTGCTAAAATATCGCCCATTTTTAAGCGTAGCACTACTGTTGGAAAAGTAGAACGCTTATCGTACTGTAAAGAATATTGTTTTATTTTTTCTTCATGATATTGGTGGGAGACCAGCAACGACTAAAAAGTTGCTCAAGTCAGGAGCATAGTCAATCTTCACTTACATCAGGGAATTGGGAAGCAGCATCAGCACTTAAAACCGATTGTAGTCAAGTAAAAATAAGCATATTCCCTCTGATCTGTTTTTAAATATGAAATGATTAAATGCAAAAACATAAGAGAAAATAATTTATGGAGGCGTGTAAAGCATTTCAGAGAAAATCGAATGAAGGAAAATTTAGTGTCATCTAAACCAGTGTGCTTAGAATCCAAAATAGCTAGTTTTGATAGCAAAAACATTGACAAATTAAGTCACAGGTAAAAAGATAAGTAAAAGGCAATTAGAATGTGTTTTCCTATTCATATCGGTTTCAGAAAACTAGAATAACTATCAACGTAATAAAGATTTAAACCACGAGAGAGTTACAAAAAAGAGTTTTGGAGAATGATATGAAAAAGTTCAGAGTTTGTCGTTAACTACTTTTCACAAGTAGTGCTTTTCAAAGAACGGAACACTCAAATGTGTAAGTAAATCTTTTATTTATTTATTTATTTTGCGAAATATATTTTCAAAATAAAAATTAAAATTTTAGTTATTCTTATTTTAGTTTTCAAGTTACAATACAATTGTTATTATTGTTATTTTAAGAATAAGAATTCAAAAAACTGATAATCTACTTATATTAAAAACTGAGTATCTTTCTAACTATCTTTCTTTCTAACTATCTTTCTTTCTAACTATCTTTCTTTCTAACTATCTTTCTATGTCACGCTTATTTCTCCTGAACGCCAATGAACTGAAAGTCGAACCAGGTACCGATAGATAGGTAATTTTTCAAGCTTCATTAGTTTCAATCTATATAATTATACGATTTTAATTAGCGAAGATATCAATTAATAAGTAGTCAAGTTTAAAGCGATTAAGCCTAATAAATGATTAAATATGAAATCCATTCTTGCATTGCAAAACGTGGTTGCCATGCCATGAAACAATAATAAAAATGAAAATGAGAATTTTGAATGAAGGCTTAACTAAATCAAACACGGAACTCATAAGCGGGCGACTTACATAGTATTTTTATCGCTAGCTACTTGTAATATTTTGAAACATTCATTTGTTGAAGAGCCATCTACTTACATTAAAAACTGAGTATCAATGTCTGCTTTTTCTCCTTTGAGCGAGCTGAACCAAGGGCGGATCCAGCTTCTGGTTAAGGAGGGGGTCATTTTCGGAAAGGGGGGGTCAAAGTGCAATTTTTGTGCAAAAATGGGGTGGTTTGGCAGTTTTTTCGTAAAATAAGTCCCAAAAATGCAATTTTTTGCTATATTTGGTCGGTTAAGGGGGGGGGGTCATGATCCCCATGACCCCACTCTGGATCCGCGCCTGAGCTGAACTTACTGAAACTTTCCTCACCATCTTGAAGGCGCGAAGCATCTCAATAATTCGAATGATTTTTTTTATACAGGAAAAAAGTAAAGGCGTGAAGCGCCTGTTAGCGAGCCGCCTTGGCGGGGAGTAGTTTCTTGACATTTTCCTCACTACTTTCAGGGCACGAAGTGCCCGTGCAACGCCGGGCCACGTTCGTGGTACGTCTTGAAATCGAATGAACATTAAATTATATCAAATAAAACTTCAGAATGAGGTAAAAGTTAGAGAGGGGGGACGTTATGCATCAACATGCCGCAGGAAGCTAATCTAGCTGCCCTGGCAGCTAGTCTACTTATATTAAAAACTGAGTATCTTTCTAACTATCTTTCTAACTATCTTTCTTTCTAACTATCTTTCTATGTCACGCTTCTTTCTCCTGAACGCCAATGAACTGAAAGTCGAACCAGGTACCGATAGATAGGTAATTTTTCAAGCTTCATTAGTTTCAATCTATATAATTATACGATTTTAATTAGCGAAGATATCAATTAATAAGTAGTCAAGTTTAAAGCGATTAAGCCTAATAAATGATTAAATATGAAATCCATTCTTGCATTGCAAAACGTGGTTGCCATGCCATGAAACAATAATAAAAATGAAAATGAGAATTTTGAATGAAGGCTTAACTAAATCAAACACGAAACTCATAAGCGGGCGACTTACATAGTATTTTTATCGCTAGCTACTTGTAATATTTTGAAACATTCATTTGTTGAAGAGCCATCTACTTATATTAAAAACTGAGTATCAATGTCTGCTTTTTCTCCTTTGAGCGAGCTGAACCAAGGGCGGATCCAGCTTCTGGTTAAGGAGGGGGTCATTTTCGGAAAGGGGGGGTCAAAGTGCAATTTTTGTGCAAAAATGGGGTGGTTTGGCAGTTTTTTCGTAAAATAAGTCCCAAAAATGCAATTTTTTGCTATATTTGGTCGGTTAAGGGGGGGGGGGTCATGATCCCCATGACCCCACTCTGGATCCGCGCCTGAGCTGAACTTACTGAAACTTTCCTCACCATCTTGAAGGCGCGAAGCATCTCAATAATTCGAATGATTATTTTTATACAGGAAAAAAGTAAAGGCGTGAAGCGCCTGTTAGCGAACCGCCTTGGCGGGGAGTAGTTTCTTGACATTTTCCTCACTACTTTCAGGGCACGAAGTGCCCGTGCAACGCCGGGCCACGTTCGTGGTACGTCTTGAAATCGAATGAACATTAAATTATATCAAATAAAACTTCAGAATGAGGTAAAAGTTAGAGAGGGGGGACGTTATGCATCAACATGCCGCAGGAAGCTAATCTAGCTGCCCTGGCAGCTAGTAATAATAATAAACTTTGAGCAAAACATTAATCGAAAACGAAATTGATTTTGAAAACGTCCTGATAACTAAACAAAAGAAATGCTGAATCTCCCGAGCTCACTGGCAAATAAATCAAAAGGATGCGGTGTGGCAAACAAGAAATGTTCCGAAGAAGAATCATCCTCTTAGAGCGCATCCAGACGGAAAGAATGCAGACTGATAAAAAGAACATACCGAACGATACTGTCATTCATATTTGACGACGACTCTCACATATCTAAAAACTATACAGACACTTTTTCTAAAGTTTTCAGATGTCAGACATTTTCAGGATTTCTTTTTATAAACCCCCTCTTTATTCTACAGTGAGGCGGTTTTTTTATGTATATAAAAATATATAATCCAGAAAATAATATGTTTTATGTGTGTGGTAATAGTTAAAAACTTCAAAAAAAAAAAAGAGAAATGAAAAGAAAATGTATCATCTATTTTTTTTTTTTTTTTTGGTTCACTTTCAAAAAAATATTTGCATTTTTTTTTCGCGCAACACTTAAGACTTGTGAATATATTTAATTTAAATACAGTTAGATATTTTTTGTTGCACAATTGCGTTCTTCTTTGTGACTGTGCTCGAAAGTTTTTTTTCAGTTTGTTTCAAAATTAAGTATGAGCAACGATGCATCCAGCATGACTGTGGATATTGTTTTTTTTTTTCCGAAATTTCAAAACAAGCAACACATCAAAAGATATCAAATGTTTTGTAAACACTTTTTCGCATTAACTATCATCAAAAATGAAAATTAATAACACTGCTAAAAATAATTATTTTTAAAAAATGTTATCCCAAATAAGAGCATATTAATAATTTCAAGAGACGCATATGGATTTATTAAACTCGAAATGACACTAAAAATAAATGTCTATTAAAGTGGAAATCTTAATTAATCATTATCAAAATTAATTTAGTGACAGATCATGGTATTCAGATTAAAATATTACTAGTGATGTAATGTATGTAAAAATAATATTAACCTCACATTTGCATTTAAACTTAAATTGAAACGAAGTCAGTATATTTAACTTTCAGCAGCGAGAATTCACCAGAAGTGACTGTTAGAGTAAAGTTGTGCATCTAAGAAGTCAGAATAACTTTTAACTCCATGTAGCAAAAACTAGACGGCGCATTTCCAGATCTTTAACAATCATACTATAAACGCTAGTACAGCTTTAATATTAATTAACTACTTTAAGCGTTGTAATTAAATGACATAGGATTAATTCAGGTTGAAAGCTGACGTTTGTACACTCTGAGAAACACTTTCTTTGCATGAATATATGCGGTATTTATTCTAACAAGAAATTTGAATAAAATCTCTTCGCGAAAACATATAAACTCTTTTTCACAAATGTAAACAGCACGTTATTATTATTATTGTTTCTAAACATATTTACATTAGGTGCTTTCATAAAACATAAACACGCTAGAAATGCACAACAAGATGTTTGCCAATATAGTCATGCGTTTAAATGTATCGATAAAACCCTTATTTCAAAACAAAAAAGAGCATATGCATGAAAATACCATCTACAAAACTGCTTTCTTCGGAAACCGTTTCATTTACAACCTTACCCAACCCTTGCTTTTGCATTTAAAGAGTTAGTTCTTCTAACCCTAAAAAGCATGTCTAGAGGTCTTTGTTAAAGTTTTGGAAATATAATTGTAAAAATATAGGCCTGTCGTTTCGACTTTTTCTGGAGAAGGGAGGTGGGGGGGCAGAGGATGCGAGCACAATGTAAATTTTACCAAAATATTCCAAACACCCCGCCCACTCATATGCAAATACATTGATTTCCCAAATTAGCCCCCCCCCCCTCCCAACCCCCTAAATGAATGGCCTGTAAAATTGAACAAGTTAATATGTGTTTAACGTGAAAATTACTGTCTCTATCAAAAAGAAAACTGACAGATGTAACGTCATTGGTAACGTCTTAGCCTAGTGATGCATTGGTTACTTCAGCGTAATTTTAAAATTACGCTTGACTAAACGCATATAACCATTCATGAGAAAGCATGTCCAAGCCAAACCGAGTAAATTCTAAAAACAATTTAAGTCTGAAAAATGAATAACATGACAATATGAAAAAGAAGAAAGGAACCTATTTTTATTTTATAATAATAAAGAAATACAATAATTTGCTAGCTAAGTGTTTAAATGAAAAATGATCAAATAAGCTTTGTGCTGAACTATATTTGAAGTCAAAAATCAACGTAAATAAAGCACAAATAAGGTAGAAAGTACAGCAAATAGCTATTTCAAGGCTACAATGGAGCCCCTTCTTCAGTGCAAGAAGCTCAGCAAACAACATGAAAGCTGTAAGAGAACTGAGCGCGAAGCACGTGTGCCCCGGTATTTATAACAAATGGGCGAGTGCGCTTGAACTCACGACAAAAGCGGGAAAACACCGACCAATCTGCGATCAGCGAAACACCAGGAGAGCGAAGAAAAGGGGGGAAGACAGCAAAGGAAAGTAGGGGGAAAAAAAGCGGTGGAGAAAACACTAGAAGACGAAATTATAAAAATTGCTTCCAGATGTCAGGGAAAAATGGAACACTGGAAAAATCATTCACCAGAGAATGGGAATTTTTCCAAATATGGTAAGCTTCCCAAAAATCGAGGTCATAAACTGACGAACATTTACAAATAATTCTAGCCGAAGAAAAATCAAAGCAGTGACCAGAAGTCCAACAATGCTGAGCAATGGAAGAGCGTGCTAGTTCTTTATGTTTAACATAATTTTGATGCTCTTTCAGACGGTGCTTAAGAGGCCGCTTAGTCTGGCCTACATAGCTAAGTCCGCATTTGCAAGAGATGCTATAAATGCCCCAGTTGCTTTGGCAATCAATGGGATGCTTTAAGTTTGTAAACTTGATTTTGTTCACAGGAGAGAAAGAAATATCGAAACCAAACTTTTTCAAAATCTTTGCAACTTGATGACTTGTTTTTGGATAAAAAGGCAAAACAATGGTGTAACCAACCTTGGAATCGGAAACCTTGCTAGAATGAGAGGGCTTTATTAGCCTATTATATATAGAATTAATAATCTTGGGCGAGTAACCCCGATCAAAAGCCACTGCTTTTAAATAAGAAAGCTCAGTATTTAAAGAACTGGATGAAGAAGAGATATTCAAAGCACGAAACACAAAAGCCTTAAATGAGGCCAACTTTTGGTTTCGAGGATGAGAAGAGTAGTTGTGAGGAGGTAGTGTAACAGCAAAGGGCTTTCGATACACTGAAGTCATAAAATCGTTATTACTCTTAGTAATCAAAACGTCCAAGAATGAAAGAGAACTTTCCATTTCCATTTCAATAGTGAATTGGATGCAAGGATCGATAGAATTAAGAGTGGAAAGTAAAAGCTCATTATTAACTTGGTTTTGGTCAAGCAAAACAAAGCAATCATCAACATAACGAACATAGAACGGAAACTTTATGGTTTCAAAAAGTTTTACCTCAAAGTAGTGCATATAAATGTCACTTAGAATAGGGCTCAAAGGGTTACCCATCGCTAAACCTTCGGACATGCGATAGTAAACACCATTTGATGGTGGCCCTATTCTAAGCAAGATGGCTCACGCTGTCAAACAGTTTTGAGGCTATACATCGCAACTAGGGATCCAAGTTCAGAGTTAAATAAACTTTCAGAATTTATAATAAAGGTTTATGCTCTCTGCATTTTTACAATCGAATCTCAGCATAAAATTATTCATGCATATAAGCATTTTTTAAGATCATAGATTGCAGCAAGTATTTGGATACAAATCTCCAGAATGTTATCCATTCCACATTGTACAGAAGTAATCTTGCATGGGAAAAGCTTGCAGGGTTCCTTTCTGCTAAATTTTGAGAACATTTGCCAGACATCACAGCTTTAGACAAATCCCATAAGTTTTTTTGACTCAATTCTTTGACAACAACTTCTGGTAAAACGCGTTCTGTTTTCTTAAAGTTCATGACTGGTAGATCTCAGCAATATTGTAAGAATTCTCCAATAGGTCAACTAAAAGAATTTTGTCCAGTAGTCGGCCTATCAAGAGCCACCGTTAACTTTCTAAGTGGTAATTCATTAAATGAAGAAAACATACCACGGCTTGTAGTGAGGGTTCTAAAGACTTTTCTGAAAGTCTAATAGCACCATTTGATTTTCCAGTGTTAACTGATGTGCCATCACAACCGATAGCTTTTATGTTCTTTATCAATAGAACTTTTTTTTCCATAGCTACAATTTCTTTCCCTGGGCCATTTACTGGAGCACCATGTCCGAAATATTTAGAGTCTGTTTCCTCAACCAAAGATATATGTTCTTCTACAATCCTATAGCAGCTACGCTAGCGGAGCTGTATTTCGTTTACCATCACGGGGGCCCCGATAGAACGCGGGCACTGTGTGACGAGGGGCTTAGATTCTGTTTATAGTTTATATTATTTTACTTTTTACTCCACATAAATCACAGATGATTCCCAGTTTCAAGTGTTAATTCAGTTAGATTCCACATTCATAAACAAGTTTCTAACCAAGCCGCATGGCCTTGTAAAATGCTAGTTTTGGTGAAAATTACGTAAGTTTAGAATAAATGTGGGAGATCTAAATGCTGTTTAATATACTTTTTTTCAAACCCAATTTTGTCCCCCGACTTTGCTGTGTACATTTTTCAACTTGAATTATTTTTAACATTTATTCTTAATATTTAAAAAAAATTAGAAAAAAATAATATTTTTGAAGAAATTCACAAACTTCAGGCCTCGTGCGGAACACCTAAACAATTTCTGATTAGACTGAAATTTTTTGTGGAATATGTGGGTAGGTAGGGGCAACTTTTTATCAACTTAGTAAATTGAATTTCGAAAAAAAGTTTTTTTCGATACACCCTAACACACACCCACACCCACATACACACAATCATTTCACCTGAATTAAAATTTAATTCTGATTTGAAACTATTGCGCATAATACAATTTAAAAAACAAACTTATGTAATTATGTAAGACATTTCCATTTTAACTAGGCTAGAATATATTTACAGAATCCACAAAAAATGCATCTTTTTGTATCAATCTTCCTTTATTACATTACAGATTAATTATCCAAAAGTTGTGAAAAAAATCATCTTGAAACTTTTACTTCATTTATCTTCTCAAAGTGATTAATCTGTGTTTTTGGCTATGATTAATGGATAGAGCATCTCAACTACGCAAATTTTTCACTTTTCCGCCATTTTTTCAAAGGAAAAAAAAATGCCATAAGAGAGCTACACCACTGGAAATGGAGGCATGATACATTTTCATTAGTGATGGAATGGTTTAGTTCGAGACTATCCATTCCGTAGTTTTCCAAGTAAGAGGGAAAGAGTGACGTTACTTTCGTTGTATAACTCTTTTTTCAGAAACAGTACTTTGCTTTTAGAGACAATTTTATCTTAAACCATTAATATTCGTATGTGTTCTTACTTTTTGTTTTAGTAGTTTATATTTTACGGAAGCTTTTTGCCATCTACATTAAAACCTGTTTCAGAAACGGATTTTCAATTGTTTAAGTATACATTTTATACTTAAGAAAAAAAAGAGCGTCATGTACAATTTTCAAATACAAAACAAACTTCTGATTAGTTCGGTATACATTTTTAATTAAGTTTTCCCCCGTATTTTTAAGTACAGCCACTTGTACTGCTAACATACAAATCACTAATACACAAAGTCTATTTTTTATAAGTGACGCTAGCATGAAGAATAAAATATATTTTTACACAGCTTGATATTCATAGTTAAATCTTTTAGTTTGTGTACTAATTTGGCAAATGTATTTACCTTATGCAGCAAAAAATATTTATCTTTAGTTTTTACAAGTACGGTCGCTCATCAAAATTGTCTGTCAATAAATTTAAAGGGTTTTAAAGATTTTTTGGTATAGCTTGTTGACATAATACCAATATTTTCTAAGGAGTTCAAGGTATTTCTTTGTTTCCTCTTCACTGTTATGAATAAAAATACATATTGCAGTTTTGAATGTAGACTCAAAGCCATTTAATAAGGTTCTTAAATTGACATCCAATCAAATCACTGAAATCTAAATAAAAGAACATCAGTGATCTTATACATGAAAAGCGATGCATGTAGCGAGCACATTGAAGGTTTTAGGAAATACAACTTTTAGGAAATAAAATAAAACGCCTAAAAATAACTAAAATAAAACTGAATAGACTGGGCTCCGTGCTCTGCATTTGGCAGTGTGTTTTTTTATACCTAATTTCCGACATGTTCAGCAGGAAACAAAACACAAGTACTCTTTTTTTAAGAACAATAGGTATAATCGTGTTAAGTACGAGTTGTTAAGTCTGTATAAGTTTTAAATAAATATGGTATAAATTTAATTTTTTAAAGATAATCTGAGAAAACGCTGTCAGCATATATAAAAATAGCCATTGTTTGCAAAATTTTATTTTCTTAACTTAGAATTAATTTAACTTTTCATGATGTATTTTTTACAATCTTCGTATTAATTTATGTAACTACTCGTGCATGGCTTTGCCAGTGGTATCACATTAAAAGGTCATCTGGTAATAAATTTATACCGCAGATAGAATAATCAGTTTTAGTTATGATTCAACTATAATGCCTTAAAAGTATGACGTAAAAATAAGCCAAAAGAGAAGACAAGAATAAGTTTGTTGCTTACAGAAACCAACAGAAATCGTACCACGGTTTAAAAGAAGAAGAAAGTTTTCTTTCCTAGCTTTAAAAGCAAAAAATATATTTTTCGAAATGAAACATTTTGAAAAAGAACGTTGCAATACCGCAATTTATACGATATTTTTATAACTTACCGAGTTTTAATTCCTTAAAAACTGAGAAAATAAAAACAAACGATTTTTTTAAACAGTTAAACTATTTCATTTTACTCATTTTAATAAGGCTTGGAGCTTGGATTGCCATTAAAACAAATACATTTTTTTGCATTATTAAGGGAAAAAGAACGAAACAAATAAAAGATCTAAAAACGTAACCATTTTAAGAAAAATATGAAAAGTTAATTTCCATTGATGAATAATTCATTTCATCTTTACTTTAAATATTTATTCTCGAGCTTAATCACTTAACATTGCTTGGCTTACTCAAGGCAAGCCTTGAATTCCAGGATTCTAATAATTATTACAGCTCTTCTAATGCTCGTAGAACCTTCGAACTGACATCAATTTTCACAGAAACTTCTAAGCTTTTGAATAATATAAGACTTGAAAGTGTGAAGAAATATTTTTTACTCCATTTTATTTTATTTGTTTGAAAACTGAGCTAAGGATTAGAAGAGAAAAGAACGAAAAAGAATTTCCGAAAAAACGCTTCGTAGTGCACACACCCATGCTACAAACTAATGTTTTGCCAAATTGTATGAAAATCGATTGACCGGTTTTGGTGCTGCGCGGGTCATAAACAGACAGACAGAAAGAAGGAAAGAAAGAAAGGCAGACCCACCTTCAGCTTTATTATTAGTACATACTACCAATTTTCTCAATTACAAGTTTTAGATAATGTTCTTTAAAACTGAGATAGTATCTAGACCTACATCATGATAAGTATTATGCATCGTTTTTAATTTTTCATTATCTCTGCAAGGTTTTATAAATGTTTCGTTTATGTGGGGTGTAGTACCCCGACTTACTATAGTTTTAGTCATATTAATATTAAAGCGCGAATCTGCTGCCATAGTACTACTATTTATTAACAAAAGACCGTGTCTCTAATTCATTGTTCAAAAAATAACTTTGCCTTAGAAATATTTTTTGTCACAATAGCTATAATATTTTCCTTACAAAATGCATGATATAGTAGATATATAAATCATTAAAATACTTTCTCAGGCTGAAGTTTTAGCTGCGATCCGATAGTACACGAGTGGTGAAAAATAGCATGATAATATCGAAAACAAAATCATGCTATGTCTGGTTTCGTGCTTTCATTCCAAAGTACCTTTTGCGTGCTGCTACTCCGTGGTTTAAACTTGTATGAGTAAACTTTTAATGCAGCAACTGAGGAATAAACACGGTTCCTAAAACGCGTACGGCTCACTTCATTTATCTTCAATGTTTCATAGCGAAACCTTAATAATCAAAAAAATAAATAAGTAAATAAAAAACAAAGTATACAAATTTTATTTGAAAGTTTTAATGTAAAGCATATCCGCACTTTCCATTAAAGATGAATCATTTCAAATGTTCGTGCTCCAAAGTTAAAGTTTAAAATATTTATTCCGTGTTAGGCTATTTGAGGAAAGCATTTGCCACTCTGCGGTCAAACAGGGGGGGGGGGAGAGAGGGTTGTAAAGTATAATAGGCGTTTAGAAAATTCACCCATAAAAACTATTTAAATGAAAGGCTATGCCTGATCACGTTGCTGTTTCTTTTTTCTTTTTTTTTTTAATCAAGGAATTTTAGCTATAAGGAACAATTTGAATGTTTTATAATTATTGTAATTATATACATTAAATCTTTAAAAAATGTGAGCTTTGTCATACTTATTAATAAAACGTACAATAGAAATAAATCTAACTACCTAGCAGTTTCTTATTACTTGGAGTTTCGATTTCAGAAGTGCAGGCAATAATAAACAGCGTTAGTCTTATAAAAAGGAGAAACCAAGAATGAGAATGTAATATACTTATGCACGTTGTTAATACTATGAAAACCTGTTTCATGGGTAAAAAATAGTGTGCTGTGGCAGTTTATCAATACAATGTGCATGGTATTTTTTATTACCAGATCAAGGAGGATTTGAAGTCCTAGCACTAAATGTTTTGTACGAGATTTATTTACCATTACACAACCTTTCCACATAGGACATATTGAAAATTTAAAACAATATATTTTTTTCGCTCCACCCTAATATACACTAGGGTGGATCGCTCTTATATGATGAAAAAATCATTATAGTAAACATTTCTTTGAATTAAAATGGCTTCTCCTACTTTGGTAAAAAGCATCGTGACCTTTACCATTAAAAGGTTCTATTAACAAAATCTAACAACGCTTGCGGCAGTGCAGCTAACCTTAATTTTTCTTTTTAAATCCCTCCTACCACATCAATGTTTTTTAAAACATAAAAAGATAGACTCTGAAATTATGGAAAAAAAATTTTTGATTAAATTTTAATTTTTGCAAAACAAGCTTTAAAATTCTGGAGATCAATTCCTTTGCAAAAGCTCGTTTTTCATGAATTTGTATGTCATAGAACATCTTTCCCGCATAGGTAAGATTTAAAATTCGGAAAAAAAAATCGATCCACCCTAATATACACACATGATTGAAAAATATTTTTTGATGCTGTACATATTTTTTTTAACGATTTTATACATATATATTATTTCTATTAGAATATAACAGCATATGATAAAAGGAGAAGGCACACCAACAAAACTTCTAAAATAACTTTATCGATTCAATTCCCTCCTTCTGAAGTTAAAACGTTCACAGAGCTGTTACTCGCAAAACATCTGAAAACTACCTTCCTCGAGAGAGCAACGAAAAGTTAGTACTCCCTGCTCAAAGCATTAATCTTTCACAAAAGTGGAAATAACAGAAACCACATATTTCTTTGCTCTGGATTACTTCCGAGGAAAGGAACTTTCGTTTATATATTGGAATTAAATCTTGGAGGTTCAGAGAAGAATTATTTAGAAGTGTTACTTAAGCGCACACACAGTTTTAAATGAAAAATTTCAAATTTATGTCATAGCAAGCATAAGTAATGCTTTAAAACTAAATGAATTGTCTTTTTACCGGGAAAACATCTACTTAGGTTATTGATAGAGAGGCATAATTTGAATTTTAGACTAAGATATAAAATTTCAACCAGACATATTTTTATATTCATAACTTTTTTAGGTGGGAAATTAGGTCATAAGAGATGAACATTCTAACATTGCAACTCTCCAAGCTTATTCAAATGTTAAGGTTACAGTTAAGAAGTTTTTAAAAAAATGTTTGTTGTTTTGTGGACAGTTATAAAATGACTGAAATAGTTTGTTATGCAAGTATCGTATATATTCTAGATATTTGATAACTTTCATTCTCATACGAAAAATTTTTCTTTTTGGCTTATATCCGCGGTTTGGAGACGTTTTATAAGCCAATTATCATACTATTTCTTTGATTTATTTTTAACTTTTAATAATGAGTCAATTCTATTGTCATTCGTATGTGTTCAAAGATAAAAATAATAACAATACTTAGCGAAGTTTTTGGGGATTACTAAAATGCAAATGAAGTTCTATACCAAATAAAAAAAGGAAAATTTAAGTTTTACTTTCCTTTGATACTTTTAAATAAATTATTCTGCGCACTGAGTCTTTCCTAAAAAAATATTTTTTTTTTATTTTTTACCTTCTGTGCTCACTTAAGAGAATAAGTAAACATTTAAATAAACGCAATTTGTTTTTTGGGTGAAAATTTAATCCTACGATAACGACGCGATTCAAAGTAAAAGCAAAAGAACATAAACGAAAAGTCATTTTCCGAAGAAACACATTTTGAAAAAGAAGTTAATACCTAAATAATTTATTGAAATGTTTTTCGCGCTTTGCCTTTGAAAGCCTTGACACGTTTTCTTGCGAAAGAGCAGTGCGGGTAATTATGCCGATTTTACTTTCCCATCCCACTTCAGAAAATAAATGTTATTCCAAAAGGATTTTTACCATCTTTTTTATCTCTGTATGTCAAGTTCTGTGCGTGCAAAAGTTGAGCAAAATATCAAATTTATTGTCAAAAGCGTGTCAACAAATAGAGGTAATCACGATGTGATTAGTCACGCTTGCAGACTGTCGCTACTTACTGTTTCTCCTTATTTCCAGAATTATTATTAAAAACACCTCAATACACAAAGATTTTAGTTCATAAAGAATGTATTTAACTACCCAAGTAGCATATTTGGTTTTTAAAGGTTGTAAAACGGTTATTAACGTTGTAACAACCGCTTGAAAACGTTTATAAAACGTTTAAAGGTTATTTGTGCTACCTGAGTAGCCTCAAAACAAAAAGTATATTATTAAATAATTGCGCAATTTCATAGAAATATTTTTTAGAACAAATAGAACCATCCTCAGTTGGAAATTGTCTAAAAAGTAAAAAATAATTTCGTTCTTTGAACACCATTGACGTTTAATTTTTTACATAATTTTTGAAATCGAAGCAAAAACAATTGATAGAATTATCCATAACTACAATTCAATTGGAAATATACATCTTAATACATTCATGTTCTTCAATAGCATTCGCAAACATTGCATTGACCATCACATATTAATACAACGGTATACATGTTGTGTTCTTAGTTTTGTTTGGTTTTTCTAAAAGAGTTTGCCAAAATATGTTTCAATATACAGTGAAACCTGTGTATAACGATACTCAAGGGACCGAGAAAAAATATCGTTATAGACAGATTATCATTATAGACAGTTTGAGCAAACAGCTCAAAATGTTGGCTGGGACCAAACCAAAATATCGTAATAGGCAGGTTTATCGTTATATACAGTATCGTTATACACAGGTTTCACTGTACCTATCGTTCTGGCCCGATTTCAGAACTTACATTTAAAAGTAGGGTCGATGATGTTCAAAGAATATTTTTTTAAAAATACTTCTTAGAGCGATTTCCAACTAAAGTCGGTTCAAATAATTTTTTTTTAAATTATTTTTATTTCATTTATTTTAGTGTAAATGTACTTTAAACAGAGTTAAACGTCCATTATAAAGTTTCACTTTATTGTCTTCGGTAAATGCTCTATAAAATAAGTAAACTAAAAAATATATATCAACGAATCTAAAGTTTAAACAATTGGTACAAAAAGCTAATCATTGTTCCCCTCTAGCATTTTATTGAGATGATCACATTTCGAGAACTGTGTACGTAAAAATTAGTTCTTTCACGCTTAAGAGTACTATTGAAAGTATTAATATCCAAAAATAAAAACAAAACATTTTAGTTCGCTGCATCATCATAAGTTTAAAAAACCGGGAAATTGCTGAAATGACTAAAATGCAAGCATGGATAATGCAATGCAAGAAAAATGTTAACTATCGTTTTTCAATTAACCAATAATCACAAGCATTAAAATGCTCCCGACTCATATATGGAAACCTTCTATTAAAAGGAAATCGATACCAGAGAAATAAAGTCGTTTAATAGTAAGCTGAAACCGCAACTAGGCCGTGTTTTTCTACAAGCTTCCAATGAAAAGACAATGCATTTTTTTAAATCTGTAAAACTCTTTCTGGCTAATATTATGCTCAATGAATCAATGTAAAATAAAGTACACACACTGAAGGCATAATGCAAAACAAGCTTTTAAAAGGTTATGACAAGGTTAGAGTACGTTGGTCAGTCAGCCTGTACCCGCTAGTCCCCTGTAGTATTATTTCAAATAATTGAAATTATGGATAAACCATTTATTAGGGGAAATTTGGCCCGTCATTTCAAGTTTTTCCAGGGGGTGACAAAGGGTGCAAACACAATGCAATATCATCGGAAAACAGCAAAAACCACGCCCACTTATAAGTCAATACATTGATTTTTCAAATTCGGGGGGGGGGGGGAATTGAGCTCACCCCCCCTGATCCCCCTAAATGACGGGTCTTGGGAAATGCGGTTTAAAAAATGTCCAGCTTGACAGTGAGAAACTGTGTTACGGAAAATAATTGCTTCAATATTTAAACAAAGAGAAACTATAACTGCAACAGTATATGGAATGGAATCATGAGATATCCCTGTCTTATTAGTTCGCCAACGTGCTTTCTTAGTTGTAAACTAACGTTATGAACATACACGTTTTTTTTTAACGTATTTTTTTTTTTGTAATGCAACAAACATGTATTCATAATTCGTCCGAAAACATTTTAAAAAATCAAGAATAGCAAAGGTTTAGTTGTTTCTCCAAAAAGAGAAGCTTAACACGATGAAAAAGACTAATCTCTTAGAAAATGAAGATTGATATTGGTAAAAGGCTTATTGTTTCCCACAAAAAAAAAGATAGGCATTGTGGAAAAATTCACTATCCGCAACATTTTCAAATAACTTTTTTTTTATTTTAAATTAGCGTCAAGAATATAAGTTTAGCAGGTTAAAATACTTAAAACTACTCAAATATTCTAAATAACACTCGAAACAACTACTTCATTTAAAAATTCTTCAATATTTTCTAAAAATACATCAATATTTTCAAGGGGAGTCGAATGTCAATGTAAAATTAAAAATAAGCGTAAGACAATAATGATTTTGTTGATGAATAAAACGCAAAATTTTGGTTAAATATGATCATTTTACTGTACCTTGCCCTGCTTTTTTTGGGAAATTTAGACATCCCACAAAATTAATGAATGGAGATTTATCTCACACAATTCTTCAAAAGTAACAGAGAGGAAAATGTAGATTTCACGTGATTCAATGGAAAAAAAATCTAAAAGCAATCGTCAAACTATTGCTTGAAATAAACATTATAAGGGTTAAAAAAATTTCTGTATTTGAAGTTTTAAATACATTTATGAAATTCATAAATGTATGGTTTCCTTTTCTTTAGTGCAAAATCTTTCCCTTTGCCTTTTAAAGTTATAACACATTTTTTGTCTTTTAAAACTGTTTTATTTCTTTTTAGCTCTCAATCCAATTTTCTCTAACAGCACACATTCCGAATTTGCATCACATCTTTTTTCAATTAGATCAATTTCAAATAGTGGAATGAAACTTTCTAGCTTTTGAGAACATCAACATTTGCTATGAATGAATGTTTTCTTAATTGGTTAGCATATTTAATTATTATATTCTTTATCGCTCTTTATTGCATTTATATTTGCATTATTTTCCATCTTTTATGATAAATGGAAGGACTGTTTCATGGGTTTGTTTAGTCATTTAAAAACATTTTAATTCAATTTTAAGTATTGGTTAAGCAACATTTTACATGATTTAATTTAGAAAAAATAAAAATTTATTCTTCTACTTTATAAACATATTTTTAATCCGTTGCAAGTTTTAGATACTTCGTTCAGAATTGCAATACAATATATATACAGGGTGTCCACTCCAATCGTGGACCAATAGCTAATTTCTAAACCGTTAGAGATAAGCATATAGTTTATTTAGGATAAAATCTCCAAATTATGAAAGGAATTTTGAGTCTATTCAATGTTTTTCAAAAAATTAAATTTTGAAAGAGTTACGAAATTTAAATTTTTGTACAGCCCCCCAGTCCTATCAATCATATTTAGTAAAACATTCTTGACACTGTAACGTTTAAAACTAAAAAAAATCACTGTTCTACCACAAAAATTGACCGAGTTATGACGTTTTGAAAAATCAAGATTTTGCATTATTTCATGACGTCATCGAGAGATCGCTTAAGGGACCGTATGCGAAATCCTTCAAAATCTTGATTTTTCAAAACTTCATAACTCGGTCAATTTTTGTCGTAGAAGAGTGATTTTTTTTTAGCTTTAAACGTTACAGTGTCACGAATGTTTTACTAAATATGATTGATAGGACTGGGGGCTGTATAAAAATTTAAATTTCGTAACTCTTTCAAAATTTGATTTTTTGAAAAACATTGAATATACCCAAAATTCCTTTCATAATTTGGAGATTTTTTCCTAAATAAACTATATGCTTATCTCTAACGGTTTAGAAATTAGCTATTGGTCCACGATTGGAGTGGACACCCTGTATAATCTGTAATAGAAATAAATATAAGATTCAACTTTCAATTTTGGAGAAGTCAACAATTCTTTGAGTGTTAGCTTTAAATATGCATTTAATAAGCATTATTTTTGAAATATTACTAACCCGTTTTTAATTATTTCAAAGAGATTTATCACGTTTCATTAGTCTATAAGTCTGTTGAATATGATTTTTTCACTCACATGTAATTATTTTGACACCGATCTTAAACTTGGATCAACAACATTTTTTTTTAAACTATGTGGTAGATTACATTTTACAATAAGATACTAAGTCTATTTTCCTGCTGAAACATTTGAAACCTATGACGTAAAATTTTGATACTTTGCTACAAATGTACCAAGTAGTTTGTCCGAAAACAATAGCTTTTTATTTATGTTTGAAAAGGGCTTTTATTATTTTTAAAGATAATTTAAAACATATTTGAAGATGAATTATAATTTTCAAGTATTAAGGGCATTTATGTGACTAATAAGTTAGTTTACTCTTACTTGAGAATAAAAATGAGTCATTTTACGTTTACACAACCATAAATTCAAACACAAATTACCTTTAAAGATGATATTTGCATTTTATAATTCCCAAAGAAGAAAAGTCAAACAAACTACGCACGATAAATTATTTTTAATTTGACTATTATTGGTACTTTTGATAATGAAAATGGGAAGAAGATATATTTCTTGAATAGGAAATGGCGCGGCTTATGTTTACAGATTCATTATGTCATTTTTCTTAAGAAAGAAATAACACTATTAACTTCCTAAGCAATGAACTTAAGAAAAGGTTAATGTGCGTTTGCCAAAATGGAAATCATTTCAAATTTTGAGCAAATATTTCAGAATCAATTTGGTTTTATCTTACGGGATAGCGTAAATATTTGACCAGAGAAAGGAGATAATAGTGTTAAATTTGAAAGTAACACACGCTGAGAAAGATATTTTCCAGTAATTGGCAGATTAATGCTAACCTAGGAAAGCACATTTCAAAATCATAATTTAAAACACGCCTTAAGTTTGAGCTTAAGTTTAGATTTTTAAATTAAGTAACTATTTAGTTTATGTAGAGATGCATTTTATTCACACAAGCGAATGATAAATGCAGCGTAATTGCTTCAATAGATTTTCCAGTGACTTCGTTTTCTTTTACAAATAATAGAATAAAGTGTGGGGGTATAAATAGGGAAAATGTTTGTTTTATTTTTCCTGAGTTTGAAAACTTCTCATCAAAAGTTTTTTTTTTTTTTTTTTTCACAACATTAATGAATTAACGTATTATAATTATCATTAATTTGCAATTATAAAATATTTCAAATATTATGACAGAAAGGGCTTTGAACTGTCGCCTTTTTTTGAGCATATTATTACTGCTGTAAAAAATGGGCAGTGATTAGAAACATGCAAAGAGTTTCTTTTTTGTTTTCTTTCCGTACATGTATTTATTTATAAATTGCTTTAGTATAGTAACCTTTCAAAAGTTTTGTGAATAATTCAACAAATACAGTGAACTCTCACTTACACGCCGCCTCATTTATGCGCCTTTTTCACTTATACGACGATTTTGAATGGTCCCAGCACATTCCATAGCAAAATAATGAGATCTTTAAAAGGGATCAAGTTACAAATTCATATTAAGTGCATAATAGCTTTAATTTTGGATTATATGCATTATTTTAAGCTATATATTTATACGATAAAGGAAGTTATATATAATACCTCTTATATATAGGGTGTCCACTCCAATCGTGGACCAATAGCTAATTTCTAAACCGTTAGAGATAAGCATATAGTTTATTTAGGAACAAATCTCCAAATTATCAAAGGAATTTTGGGTCTATTCAATATTTTTCAAAAAATCAAATTTTGAAAGAGTTACGAAATTTAAATTTTTATACAGCCCCCCAGTCCTATCAATCATATTTAGTAAAACATTCTTGACACTGTAACGTTTAAAACTAAAAAAAATCACTGTTCTACGACAAAAATTGACCGAGTTATGGCGTTTTGAAAAATCAAGATTTTGAAGGATTTCGCATATGGGCAATTCCACGGTGACTTACGTTACATTTTGACCAACCCTTTTGCATTTAGCACCTCAGTGAGAGCAAATATTGTTATACAAACCTTGTACGAAAGTTATCCATGAAAATGACAGTCAAAAGCATAATAAAAATACAAAAATATTTGCTGCATTTAAATTTTTCAAAATTTAGCAGCCAAAAATAAGGCAGTAACTTATGTTACACAAAAAGGGAATGCAATAACGTGACAGTTCGTTCTAAGGCAAATCTCTGCTCTTTCACAATTGTTTTTAGTTTGAATCATAATTTATCTTTTTTTTGGATAGTTTTAAGAAATTATTTTCACAAATTTAAAAATGTAGTTAAAAAATTGAAATTTATGGGAATTTTTAACTGAGTAACTTACGTTACAGTAACTTACGTTACAAAGTTCACTTATTAGCATATTTTTATTACAATAAATAAAGAATGAAAATTCCAGTCCAGTTTAGATCAAGATATTGTAAAATAACAATTATAAGTTAAATTCACAGAAATTTAATACCAAACTCAATGACCAATCAAACATATTACATAACATAAGACTTAAATCCATCATAGCCGCTGTTTTTAACAAGTTCAGGTAATTCAATTTTTCGTATTATGTTTTCTTTCTTGTAATAAATTTCATCTGCGTTTCTGGCCATTTCTAATTGGTTCCAACAGCAGCCATTACTTATATTTTAAACTCGTTTTCTTCAATAATCGTCACAATTCAAGGATACAATGTATTTTCGTACTTCACCACACACCATCATTCACCGGCTTTTATCTCTGTTTTTTCTTCTTGTTCCTTAAAATACTTAACTAAACGAAACCCCACAGTTTGTTAATTTCTAGTTCTTAAATGGTCATTGTCAATGTGCGGATCTTCAGAAAGTATTTTTGATAAATTTTGCTTTTTCTAACATAATTCTATACCATAAAGAGCGACTTTGAATAACAAATCTGTAATATCCACATGACTTTTCTCATACCCCTTCTACAGCGCATCTTTTCTGCAGAGTTCAGTGGCATTTTAATGCAGAATAAAATGTATTTCACCTGTAAGAGATAAAATATTTTTGTTTTTGTTTTTTCCAAAACATAATTGATAACTTTAAAACATAACAGAAGTCATTTTTGAAAAATTTATAGTACATTACTCCTAAATATTCTGAATGCAGTGATATTGTTTAGAGAGAATTAATATCTCAAAAGCCAAAAAGAAACATATAATTTATAATAGAGGTGCATTGTAATCTTATTGACAAATAGAAACATTTGAAGAAATATGGTTAATTTAAATTAAGTAAATACAGTACAAATTTTAAAGAATTCTTGCATAAATTACTCCTACTTGCCGCATAGGTTTATTTCACAATTTACTTTCATTATAAACACAAGTATTTAAGTTCTACGAGGGTAACTTACGTTACCTGCGCGTGTCGGTAACTTATGTTACACGTTTTGATTGCTGCACAAAAAATTAAACAGACAATATTTTAAAAAAAACTTTAACTATTTGCTTAACACACACTTATAAGATAGAAAATTAAGCATTGTTAATATTGCATTGCCCTTTCTTTATGCACCTCACGAACTTTAACATGTTTTTGGTAACTTACGCTACATAGCATAGTGCTTTTTTTAAATATACATAAATCACTTAATTTAGGTAACAACACTTACTTCAGCAATTCAGAATATTAATTTAAAGTGTAATAATCATTAATATTTCATTGCAACAGTTATCTAAAGAAAAAAAGTGAAACTTACCGACGTTGAAAGTTTGACCATTTGCTTCACCAAGAATAAAACATTCTAATGCCAACTTCAAAGTGCTGCCAAAACTAAAAAACTAGGTTCTAGACGGAAACTTATTTTGCATAAGACACTTTCAACCCTTTTAAATCGAAAAATATGCAAATTAATCACACTAGTTTAATTTAATTTTTTCAACGATTTTCCACACTTTCATGGAATTGCCCATATGGTCCCTCAAGCGATCTCTCGGTGACGTCATGAAATAATGCAAAATCTTGATTTTTCAAAACGTCATAACTCGGTCAATTTTTGTGGTAGAAGAGTGATTTTTTTTTTAGTTTTAAACGTTACAGTGTCAAGAATGTTTTACTAAATATGATTGGTAGGACTGGGGGGCTGTATAAAAATTTAAATTTCGTAACTCTTTCAAAATTTGATTTTTTGAAAAACATTGAATAGACCCAAAATTCCTTTCATAATTTGGAGATTTTTTCCTAAATAAACTATATGCTTATCTCTAACGGTTTAGAAATTAGCTATTGATCCACGATTGGAGTGGACACCCTGTATATCAAAACAAGCAAAAATATTATGTCAGTAGTATGACGTATAAATAAGCAGGAACTTTTACTTGAGTTGTTTCCTTCTACAATTTACTTCGTCAGTAAGCACTTTGATGTCATAATAACCAATGTCAAATAACTGATGAAAAGAGAAAGGATAAAAAGAGAGGGAAGAAATGTTAATGGACTCTAGCAATCGAGTGAGTTATATTTTTTAGATACAAAAATGTACAACCTTAATATCTGACGCTTTAAACTTAGTGACTCAGGGAGGGGAGAAGGACGAATCAGTGAACAATAGCCCGTGGCTTTAACAATATTATCAATCTTAATACAGTAGTTTAGATTTATGTAAGGATGAATAACGCTACCCCCCCCCTCCCGTCCCAGAAGGCAAGTTTGGCTGCATAGTGTTCAAAATAGTATTTATACCAAAACATTAACAAATATTTTCATACATTTGAAATATAATTCGCAAGTGTGTAAGGTTGGGACATTTTTTTGGTAAATAAATGAAAACGAATTACAGCGTTTGTAAAACACTATCATTTGTCAAAATATAAACCGCAAGTAAGAAAGAAATGAAGAAAAAAAGCCATTCAGTGCATTAAAAAAACTATACTTATATATATGTAGGAGGTAGCTGCTAAGCCCCACACTTAAACTGTAACAAGCGTGCGACGATGTTGCGCGTGTCGTAACTGCAACCGGAACTGCGTGGAGACAATGCGCGGAAAGAGGGGACAATAGAGGTACAATTGAGGAGTGGAGTCGAGACTGCGATCAAGACGAGAAGAGAACTGCTGGTGCAGCTTGGCTACGGTCAAGAGTGTACTGGAAGTACAGGCACTGCAGTATCATAGGATGGAATAGCTGCATATAGCTGCATAGTAGTCCTCTTGTAAATATTTGTACATAGTTGTCGAAATAATAAATGTTGTAATTCAATGTTCAAGTGATTGCACTCCCCACATAAAACACACACACACACACACACACACACACACACACACACACACACACACACACACACACACGCAATCTATTTGTCATACCGCGGGTAAAATAATACTTTACAGATGTAATAAAAATTTGATATTTAAATTAGGTCATAAATACCAAAATTTACTATCTCTCTCCCTCTACCTCTCTCTCTCTCTCTCTCTTTATGTATATGTTTCATCAAAAAAGGTTATTCACCAACGTAAAAAACCATATGTCACAAAGAACTGCACCATATTTATTTAAAAATGCATATGACTTTGTTTCCAAACGTTATTTTCTACTTTGTAAATTGGTGGTGTTTATCTTTTGTCTTTCCTCATGCATATAGTTAAATAAAAACCTCTAAACACTATTTCTCTTACACACATTCATAGCAGAAAATTGACTTTTACCATATTTTTTTAAAATTCCAACATGAGTTAAACTTATTTTCTTGCTTCATGGAAGCAGTCCAATTTTCTTCCCACGCGAGCTATCAGTATTAGCATAGTAAGCGTTTTTATGCAAATGCACTGAAATTTCAGTTTGAATTTTTCGTTCTATTCGGGAACACATCGGAGTTTGTAATATATTCAAAAATTACATAAGCAGATTGTTCTTCTTAGAACTTCTTTCGAATTCGAATTTTTATGACATTTTTATTACGTCATAGAATGAAATTGGCTCTTTTTAGGAAATTGATGAATACATATTAAGCAGTTTGCCAATTTCAAAAATGCTTTGCATTGATCTGAGTTATTTCGATATCATTTGCAGAAATTTGTTTCAATAAGCTATTGAAACGATTGAAAATCTTTATTTCTGATAACGTTTATGAACACATTACTTTTAAACGTATAAAATACATAACATTGTACGAAATTTAGAGAATGTACTCGTATAAAATGCCTTTGAAAACTGACATTTTGTAAAATGTCACGTTCTTAAATTAAAGCACTCTTTTTTGCAGAAACATGGGTAATTCTCCTAAACCTAACTTTCCAAGCGCAAATTCTAGTGATAATAAAAATGCTTAAAAATCTTTTAAAAAGTGCTCTTACTCCTTGTTACGAACTTTTAAAGAGAAAACTAGAGGGAACTCAATTCAAGTATATTTCACTCCTTTAGAAGAGGGGGTCAAGCTTTTTCATACCAACAGATTGATAAGACGCGCCAGGGTATGATGAGTTTTATCAAGGGATATTAATTTTTGTACATAACTCTCAATGAACTTTGATTTGTGTATAAAAAAAATGGTTTAAATAAAGCATAAGTACAAATTTTCCCGGGTCAATTCGCGGTTCAAAAAATGCCGTTTTCGTCATTTCAAGCATGAAAAAGTATATGAAGGACTGACAGTGGGGCTCCATTTTTTTTTCTCTTGCACCCAGATATAGATACTAGAAGCATAGAAAAGAATTAGATGATACAAGTAGTCCTTCATGATGAAAAAATTGCTTAAACTTGAGAAAAAATGAAAATTGGTATTTTTCACTCCCCAAAAACGGCCTGTGGAACAGGTAGTAAAAATTTACAAATGCATGGAGTAAGAAGATGTTACACTACCCTTTAAAATGAAACAAAAACTGTCTGGTTATTCCAAGGCATTAGAGGGATATAAGCTTTTAAACTATGAGAAAAAATGAAAAATATCCTTTTTCACTCCCCAAAATTGGCTTGTGGAACAAGTATTAAGAATTTGCAAATGCATGGAGCAAGAAGATATTACCTTGAACTTTAAAAGGAAGCAAAAACCATCTTGTTATTCCCAGGCATAAAAGAGATATAACCCTCTGAAAATTGAAAATTTACGCAAAAAAATTATTTTGGCATAAGTTAAAGCAATTATGAACATAAAGTATTTTCATGCAATAACTGCAAGAGAAAAAATATGTATCCCCATTAAATATATAATTTAAAATACATCGTTAAACGTCTAATTTATATGTGACTTAGAAACATCTGAAAAAGTTATTCTTAAAACTTGTTTTAGTGTTGCTGTTATCAGAGTTTTCTTTTAATTTGTAATGGATGTACAACTAAATATTATGAAGATAAACTCTAACAAATAATCAATTAGCAAAAATCCCTTTTAGTTGTAGCTGTTTCGAAAATTATGTAGAAATTTCGGATTTTTGTAAAAAAATTTGTAATTTCATTCAAATGTAAATGTAAAACTAGAAACTTCTTAGCGACATGCAATAAAATTTTAAAACCAATTTTAATTGATGTGTGGACATTCGGATCACTGGTTTTAAGTTCAACTTTTTCCGATGTGTCAACATTACAAATAAATTACAACCATTTTACAATATATTTTGAATTATATATTTGATGATACATATTTTTAGAGTTCTTACATGAAAAGACTTTATTTATGTTCATAATTGATTTAACTTATGCCAAAACAATCTTGCATGAATTTTCAATTTTCAGAGGGCCTTATCTCTTTGGTGCCTGGGAATAACAAGATAGATTTTGTTTCGTTTTAAAGGGCAATGTAACACCTTCTTCCTCCATGCATTTGCAAATTTTTACTAAGTGTTCCACAGGCTATATTTTGGGGAGTGAAAAGGGCCATTTTTAATTTTTTCTCAAGTTTGAGGTATTTTTTCATAATAATCATCTTACTTAGAAGGCTTATGTCTCTTTAATGCCTTGGAATAACAAGACAGTTTTTGCTTCCTTTTAAAGTTCAATGTAATACCTTTTTGTTCCATACATTTTCAAATTTAGTCAGAACTCATCAGTCAGAAATAGGAAGTAACCCAGCTCGGTAGCTTCCTATTGCAGACTGATGAATGCACAAGAAAGATGAAACTGAAGTCTCTGGATGGTGTGACTGAGTTAACAGTTTTTTGCAAGTATTCACTTTTTAACCCTTAAAGGGGTTGAAACAAAAAAAAAATGCCCAAACCCAGAGAATTAACAACAATACCTGTGAACAAATACAGCATTTTCAAGTTATTTTCTTTCTGTTAATGCGTAGAAAGAAGTTACTTTTTCCGATCCACCTATGAAAACTGTTTTAAAACCATATAGGGTAAAAGCACCAGTAGTCGGCCATTTAAGAGATCTTTTGTTGATCTTGGCTAACCTAGAACTTTCAGTTATCAATTCAGCAACAAAAACAAGGTAAAACTTTAGAATGAACCTTTCTGATAGTGAATTCCTAATTCTGAAAGATTAGTGGAAAATTACCTACTTTTTTACTTCCAGAAACGCCCAGCTATCGATTTTTTGATCATGCATTATTTCAACTACAAAATGCTGTTAGTGAATAAAAGTTTACCTTTACTTTATTTATGAAGTATAAAATGTAATTTAAAAAAAAAATTTTAATTTTAATTTTAAAATAATTTGATCGTTAACGGGTTAATGCAAAATGATTTTTTTTTTACAATAAAATATTTTAAAATACTTCTGGAGAAATTAAAAATATAAGAAAGTAGAGGAATGTAGTTCAAAGTGAAACAGATGAGATAGCTGACCTATTTCAAAATGAACGCATCTGAAATTTGTTCTCAAAATTATTGTACATAAAGATTGAATAATGTATTTTGTATGAAAACTTGTGTTGAAACATTTTTTTTTTTAATTTTTGGCAGTGCTTTTGAATTTCAAAAAATGTAGAAATTTTCCCCTAAAAAACCATGGGGCAAAATGAAAATGCAATATTTTTACAATGAAAAATTTGCTATTTTATGATTAAGAGTAATTTTCATCAAATGGATAAGTAAACAAACGAATAAATGACTTATTAATGAAAAATAAACGAATAAATAGACAATTTAATAGAACTCATAAATTTATGAGAAGAAAGAAATGAGTGAATAAAATGGAGAAGGAATAAGAAACACAGTAAACGAATGAATAAATAAGTGAATTAATAGGTAAAATAATGTAAATTAATATTAATAAAGAAATACGTACTTGATTTGAAAATTTAATGCATAAGTAAACGAAATGAAACATTTCACTTTGCCCCATCCACTTAGACCCATGTGCACTTGACAAATTACATTGAACATTTAAAAACAAAATTCGCTTAATATAAACGAAATAAATATTATATTGGATACCAGTAGATCTCAATTAATACTTAATGATAATTACAAAAAATTTATAATTTTATCATAACAAAAAATATTTTTGAAAAAAAAAAAACACGAATATTGCAAGTGTATCAAATTTTAAAAAGGACTTGTTTAATTTTTTCCGTTGATTTTTAGATCTATCTATTTGTTGACAAGAATAGACTGTATGTCTAGGGACTTTGTTAAAACATTGGTAGATAGGTGGCGCTTCAAATTGGGAAACTATTTTGCCATTTCAATTTGCCCCACATTCCCTATATGTGAAATTTAATTCGGGGGCAAAATGTACCTTTAAGAAAATCTAATAGTATAGAGTTTAAGGAAATCTTATATTTAAGCATATATATTATTTCAGAGTTTAAAAAATGATCCAGTTACTTTAGCAGTAAACTTTAGCTTACGTTTAATCATCACAAACTTACATGTAATTTATTCTCTAGATTAAGTTATTCCAAACTGCGAGGTGGTCGAAAGTCACTACACCCATCGATCTTATGTGGCGTGAAGTGCGTTTGGAGCTCATAATTGCAAAACTGGAAACATTTGTTCATGAACTAAGTGATTAGCTGCTCGTCAATCACTGAAACGTCGAAGAAAGACACTGTCCCTAAACTCCAAGAGAACATCTGTATTTTAATTAGATCTTAGGTAAAATAATTTCAATATTTTACCGTTGGGGACGGGAATAAATATAATCAAGTCATTTGCAGAATATTTAATAACATCAGTTAACGCTACAGTGGACACATTTTGCTTAAAGAAAATGTATAAGAATTTTGCAGCTGAAAAATGCATATAAAAATTCATTTTCAGGATCTTTTATAAAATATGTCATAAAACATTGCATGTATTTCATAAATTTATGCCTAATGATTGGAAATTAAGTGGAAATTCAAAGTTAGAAAAAAATAAAATAGTGACGCACGGAGCATTTTGAAATTTTGATGAAAAAATTTTTAAATTAAATTTCAAAAAAAGTATTCATTGTTTTTGCAACAATTGTTTTTGGCTTTTAGGTGTAGTAAATATACAAGCACTCAAAGTTTTTAGACATATCGATCAATAATTGAAATATTACTTTTTAAGTGTCCACTGTAGCCTTTAAGTACTTATATTGTATCATTTTCTCCTGCAATGTGTTGAAGAAATGTCGATACTTAATGCTTGTATTTCCTATACTTACTGCATTTAGGTAAGGAGAAAACTAAATAAACAATTTTACAATTTTCAGTTTACTCTATTTTACTAAATGCAACTGAACTTTATAAAATTTACTTTCTCGCCGTTTTTTATGAAGTAAAAATCAACAGAAAGGTATACTATTTAAAAATTATTCGTCAGAAATTTAGAAGAATAAATTTCATGTTCGTAAACGGTTTTTCTCTCCTTATACAAGAATCTTGTTGGGTTTTTTAATAGCGAAATACATTGATAAAATGTACTTAATTTTGGTTATTATTAAATGTTTGAATTTTCTTTGTATATTAAATCAAAAACTACCAATCGTTTTGCCACTATTATTTCTTGTTATCCTGTTTTCAAAGTGTTGAGCAGTGAAAAAAAAATACAATGCGAGATCTAAGCCGGATTTGCTGAGTTGAAATGTTCATTTTGGGGAAATTCAGACCCTTTTTTGGACCGTCCCCAAAAAGGGACGCTAGGCATTAATGGGTTAAGTCATAAAGTTCAGATCCCTAAATTTTTGCCATCCATTCTTAACTCATCCCACTACTCATACATTTTTCGTTTTCAGAATGTTAATATTTTATTTAGCTAAAAGAAGAATGTGATTAGTCTTTGTTGAACAACCCACGTAGTAAGACAAAAAGCATTGTACAAATCATAATCTAAGACAGCCAAACTTTTGATTTTTTCTTTTTCTTTTTTTTTGTAATTTTGATTAATGGATCTCCTTAAAGAACTTATGTATAAAATTTAAACTAGTAGCTCTTACATGCCATCCATTCTTAACTCATCCCACTACTCATACATTTTTCGTTTTCAGAACGTTAATATTTTATTTAGCTAAAAAAAAAAGGAGATTAGTCTTTGTTGAACAACCCACGTAGTACGACAAAAAGCATTGTACAAATCATAATCTAAGACAGCCAAACTTTTAATTTTTTCTTTTTCTTTTTTTTTTTTTTTTTTGTAATTTTGATTAATGGATCTCCTTAAAGAACTTATGTATAAAATTTAAACTAGTAGCTCTTACATGCCATCCATTCTTAACTCATCCCACTACTCATACATTTTTCGTTTTCAGAACGTTAATATTTTATTTAGCTAAAAAAAGAATGTGATTAGTCTTTGTTGAACAACCCACGTAGTAAGACAAAAAGCATTGTACAAATCATAATCTAAGACAGCCAAACTTTTGGTTTTTTCTTTTTCTTTTTTTTTTGTAATTTTGATTAATGGATCTCCTTAAAGAACTTATGTATAAAATTTAAACTAGTAGCTCTTACATGACTTCTGAAATACAAAGGGATGAGACTAAAAATAAAAAGTCATCCCTGAAATTATATTACTAATACTTAAATGTTTCTGTTCAAGTCTCTCTTCTTTTTTTTTCTTTTTTGTTCCCAAAAAATAAGCGTTTTTGATTAATAAAACAAGTCTTAATTAAAAGAACAATGCCTTGTATTTAATGCAAATATATAGTTTTGTTACTACTCCATCTTTATTTCCAAAAAAAAGGAGAAAAAGACAAAAAAAAAATCCGACTTGTTTTTGCGGCACATTTTATCCCAAGATCATGACATGGTTTCGCAAAAAAAGAAAAAGCCCATTTATACACAGTCACATTTAAAAGAAAAACTAATGCCAAGAGAACTAACTGTTATTTTTTGCTTTCGGAAGTAAGGTGCTGTAACACGTTTTCGCTAACGAAATAAATAAAGCTTGCATATGTATTTTTTTCTTTTTGCAAAAGATTTAGGAAAAGGAAGCATTTAAGTAATTTACACATCATATAATGCGTTGATGTAAGACATATTATATGTAGAAAACTACAAATAATATTAGTCTCTTATGATTAAGAAGAAGTTTGTTGGTAATTTTTTTTTATCGCATGAAAAAATCCAATAATTGTGAAGATAAATACACCTTTTCATCTTTTGAATTTTAATTAATAGGCTTAAAAACAAACATGCTGGTTCAGAAACGGACCAATTGATAATTTTATATTTTACGTCACAAAGCAATGTTTATTCCTTATGCTCTTAGCTAGGATTCTCAAATACTGTCTGTGTTTTTTAGCTGGAACCTACCGCGTATTTGCGCATGCGTCAGGTCTGCTCTGATTTTATCCAAAAAGGGGTAGAAACCCGAAAGTAAAAGGATGCAAAACAAATTGTTCAGGAGTTCTTCCAAAGTCGCATCGTAAAAGTAGCGTCATTCACCAACAATCCTTAATTCAAATATAAGCGTAACTAACTATTTTTGTGTAACCTTTCTTAACACTTAAGGTTTTAGAAGTGTATACCAGTTTAATTTAAGTTTTTGAGCCTATAGAAGAACTTGAAGTAGGGGAACACGAGGTAAGATGATGTTAACAGTTTGTATTATAAGAGCAAAAAGTATGTCAACCGATACTTTGTAATCTGAAATTCTTGAGATGAATCTATCTTTGTAAAGCAGTGTGAGGTTCATAAACAGGATTTTAAAATTTCATGATATACTTAGCCATTTTTAACAAACAAAGTTAGTCATTTGTGGCAGCTAAAATTATTCGTGATTTTGCCATACGAGGCAAGATTATGATTTCGTTTTAGATAATATGAAACGAATATATTTGACGTAATGTCTTTTGCATTTAGCATACGGCATTATGTCTTTTGCATTGTACCAAATAATAATAAATCATTTAGTAATGCTAAGGAGCTGAAACATATATTTTCCTTTAACTTGTTCAATTAGATGTGACATAGAAGCATTTTTGAGGGCATGACGGAAAAAATTTCATAGTGGTCCGAAAAAAGGTTAAACCTAATGATTGCAGTAGATGAGTGATGTGCACTGGAAATTCTATCATTGCAATATAATATTATCTGCAATAGATGCCAAGTTTAGCGTTTTACTTAATTATATTGGTCTTCAGTTAGCTATGCGGTACACTGTAAAAATAATATACGTTAAACATTACTTAAATAGAATATGAAAAGAGTAGCCTACTTTAAACTAATATGACCTTATTATACCATGAACATCAGAACATGAAGACAGGATTAACAATCGATAGATCTCTCTCTCTCTCTCCTCTCTACTAACATTTTTATTTGATCACTAGGGTCCTTCAAACATGTTTTCTAGCCATTCCATGAACAGAGCTGTAATACATTGCCTAAAATTTTAAATACAATCTACTTCATCCTGATATGTATCGTCATCTTGGGCTGGATGACCGTACTTTTTCTAAGTTTAGAATTTAATGAGAATTTTTTTTTTTTCAATTAGTCTCGCAGTGCTGCTTTTGTATCGTTTTTTTTTTAGTAATTCGCTATGCAAACAAATTGTAGAACTTGCTCTTATCTCTGAATAAGGACTGCTGAAAAAGGTAAAAGCATTTACGTAGGATACAATTGTTCAACGCTATCCATTGAAAATTTAAATGGGTTAAGTCTTTGTTGAATTTTTTAAGTCACCGAAGGTGACATATTATCTTCTACAACTGCAAATAAGAATTAATTACGGGTTTTCTTCTTATCGCATTATGCTCAGAAAAATCTAAAGAAGAGACTAACATCTTTTTTTGTTAATATTTTAAATATTAACCATTTTTCCAACATTCTCTATTATATATATCTACAGCTTCATATTTTTTTAACCTACAGAAACAGAAGTTTTTTTTTTTTTTTTTGCATTAGCATAGGTAACTAAATCTAAAACCGAACCAGGCCCGTCATTTAGGGGGGGGGGGGCAGGGGGGTCAATTGCCCCCAACCCTGGCTTTGAGAAATCAATGTATTTACATATAAGTGGGCGTGGTTTTTTGTGTTTTCCAATGAAATTGCATTGTTCTTGGACCCTTTGCCCCCCCCCCCTGGAAAAACTTGAAATGACGTCCCTGACCCGAACTCATCTTCATCACAACCAGAATTATCTGCAGCGCAGTGAGGGGAAAAGGGGTCACAGCAACAATTCTTGCACGATTTTTTATCCACGTACTAGGATCGGAAATAAAGCTTAAAACCTACTCCTTATTCGCGACTCTGTCAGTACTTACTCAGATATTACTTATTGGCTTTACGGTGTAACGAGTCCGTAGCACCTTCAACTTTCTTAAATAATCATTCCAATCTTGAGGAAGTAACTATAAATTTATTTACAAGTATGTACACTTATTCGCAATAGGAGCAGGAAACAATTGCTAAACATCCAGTAATTAGGTAGCAAACAGTACACTGTACTCTCAACAGTCACTCTGCACCACGTATCTAACGTGAACAGTAATTAAGAAATTACAAAAGCAAAACAAACATTCGCCCGAGCGAATAAACTGAGTCTCCCAGCAATCGAATCTGAAAAGAACTGTGTTCAATGCAGTTGGGCAGCTATTTATACTCGGAAGGAAATTTCTACAACATTCCAGAAAAATCCGGAGTGTTCTATTCATTCACAAACTTAAATAACACATTCAAGAAAAGTCTAATGATAAAAAGAAAAACCTACAATATTGCAGCTCAGCGCGAAAATGTCTTCATGCTTATTAAATGTAGGGCAAGTGTAAAAACTACAAAATGTTATAGGGCCAGTATACAAATGGTAAAAGTGATATCTTCAGATACATTTGAAACATGTCGCCAGATAAAACCAAAACTAGTGACACCAAGAACAATTAAAAAATGGTGCAAGGCAGGAAAAACAACAACTATTTACAAGATTTGTAACAACGGTATTGGAAAAATTGCGAATGCTAACTGAATAAACCGAATAATCACTCTACATACTTTCCTACATACCCATCTATCTACATTTGTGTAGGCTAGTAACTGAGTATTTCACTGTTTATAACAATAAACACATATTTTAGCCTAATTTATACTGAAACAATGTTTAAACTCTAAAAACTAATTAATACCACTGGAATGAAAATGTCTCTCCGAAAATCTAAATTTTTATTTTAATCAACTTGATGCATACTTTATACTTTAAAAATAATATTGGTTAACTCAATGGCAAAAAACATTGTTTTGAATACAAAATTTGATTTTTATAACAATAAATAGTTTGAGAAAAACATATTTTAAAACGAGGCAAACTTTTCAATAAATTAGTTGAACATTGTTATTTTACCTTTCTTGTTTCCTTAACAGAAACATACACAAAAAAGCTTGAAAAAGAACCGTCCATGGAATGCTAAAAAATGTAATAGCATATTTTAATCATTGCTCGGTGAAAATGAATCCGAGACTAATTCCTTATTTTAATGTAAGCAAACATGAATATTTTTTCCTTTCATCTAAGAATAAGCTTTATCTCTGAAATCTCCATCTTCAGCCTCCGAACATCGTGCTAAAACATTTTGCAAGAGGAATATTAACAAGCCGTGTTCTCTGAAGAAAGCGAGTTTAATAGAGTTACTTGATATTCTCCCCCACCTTGGAAAGTTTTAATGCAGAAAGTTAAGCTAAGAATAAGTATTCCGGAAATAATCCGGCGTGATGAAATATGCGCGCACTTAGCTTTCGCGCCACTCGCTTTTAATGTTTTCGAGGCTGTTAACTGACTTTTCCTCGGTCTGTTGAGGAACTGCGAATTCTCCATTTGTGTAATCCGCAGAGGAATATTTTCTCATTACTTCATAGAATCCTTGCGTCTGGAGACGCTTTATCTCTCAAGTTCGAAAACTGTTCCTTTTCAAGTATTTGTTTATTCCAATAGCGTCTAGAATAATATAATTAATCCTAATTATGTTTAGTTTTAAATGAAATCGTTAAATTACTAATAGTTTGACGAATGAAAACAACGTTAAATATATATGCAAGATATCTGCCGCAAGCTAAAGCTATAATATGTGCATATGATAGTAGGGAAATAATATATTTAAACAATAACAATGTGCAGAAAAAACAAAAAATAAGGACAGATGTAATTTCAAAGTGCAGCAAGAAAAAAAACACGTTTTTACAGGCCATATCAAATTATATTTAGGGCGTAAAATTACGGGAAAAGTTTAACCAATATTTTAAAAACGCATATCTAAGCGATTAAAAAGAAAGAGAGAACGAAAAAAACAAAAAAAAACTTTCAATTGAAGACCACTATTTCTTGCTCCGCAAAAGAGCTAGGAGAAAAAAGATCAGCAGTACTATTGGTTTTCTAAATTAAATTTGAAATGAATATAACTTAATTTACAAATTTTAAGAGTAATACTTTTCCAGCTTCATTTCCCTCTATAATTCATGAAATTTAATGTGAACATGAAAACTGGTACAATCCTATTTCCTTTAATATTATAAAAATAACTAAAAATAACTATACTGTAAACAAGCTAGCTAGTTGTGTAGCTTCCACAATCAAATTCGTATCATGAAACTGTGGATACAACTCTCATGTATAATAACTATTACATGCATACTTCTTTTGAATCTTCTCATGTATGTATCTAATCAAAATATTGAAATTAAACTATAAATGTATAGTCTGAAAAAGAACAGCAAACTGAAGCAAAACATTTATTCTTTCAACAACCAATTGAGTGAATGTTATGCAATTGAAAACTCAAGAGACCATTGATAACTTTTCCGCTTTAATCGTCAATAGAAAACTTTTGTACAAAATTCAAGCCAATATTTCTTTAAAATTAAACTACAACATGGTAAAACCTGCCAAAAGAAAAAAAACTAAGCTCAATTTTATGGGTTTTATCACTTAGTCGTCAGCAGTTCTTATTGTTGTCAACAGAAACGCTGCAACAAATAATATGGCTTTAGAAGGGCAATATAGAAAAATTCAGTTATTTTGAGAATAGTGAGTGTCATGAAGCTCATAAAGTAAATGTGATTTATCTTCTAGAGATATAGCTAAAATATTGATCTAGCTTACAGAAATGCATTAAAAATAACTTTTAGATAAAAGCTTACTTACGAGTTGTTGTGAAGTAAAATTATTATGCATGGAGTTGTTGGACGAGATCCTGCTATTGATATCTCTGATTAAATCATAATAAGAAAATATACCCCCCCTCCTCAAACTTGAAGTGTAATATAGTTTTCCTACACCGACCAAGTCAAATTCAGCAAAAAGAAACTGAACCACTTCTAGCGAAAGGGCCAAGTTGAATGGCAATTTTTTTCTACAAAAAAAATATTTGATCTTAATGGTATACACGAGTTTTAGATTATCACACGTGCATCGGTGAAAGTTGCCCTTAACATCTGTTGAACGCCACGAAGAATATGGGGAGGTGTACCATCTTGCATAAATATCCTGTCCTGGAGGCGGCCACGTTATTGAAGTTCAGAAATTACAAACGTCGTCAACATGTCTTGATACCGCCTTCCTGTAACAGAGCAAGTTTCGTATCCTCTTGAAGTCACCTCTTCAAAAAAATAACACCCCACTACCTTGGCACATCTTAAAGACGAAATTTATGGTCATGTTCGTGGAATTAGTGTGGACTTACTGCGTTCAGCTGTAGAACACACTGCTTTACGAATTTTAAAAGAGTTACATAGAACCACGGTACACATATAGACCATCTACAGAATGTCTTGTTAATCTGCAGCGCCACCTATCGGCAACTTTTTTTACTATTTTTTTTTCTTTAATAAATCTCGAGCGCATGGTCTGAAGTGTCTGTTTCCGAAATTTAATCACATTATGACCCATTCAACGTCTTGCACAAGCCTCTGAGTTGGGGAAGTTGAATTTGGACAACCCTGTATATTGAATAATGTCTGTTTTACGTAATTAAAATTAAGTAATA
Source organism: Uloborus plumipes (assembly GCA_038373865.1). Classification (NCBI taxonomy): domain Eukaryota; kingdom Metazoa; phylum Arthropoda; class Arachnida; order Araneae; family Uloboridae; genus Uloborus; species Uloborus plumipes. Next base: position 14,953 of record JAXGGA010009093.1, on the reverse strand, counting down.
TTAAATACAGGGGATTTATTTATTTATTTGTTCATTTTATATTTTTAACTGTAACTAAAATCTTTATTAACTGAGTAATGTAATGCACAGAAAGTGATTTTAAATGCGGATTTTCACTTTGAGTGTAGTTTTAACACTTCAAATCCTTTACGTAAGCTTCGTATGAGGTGTTTTTTTTTTCCTCTTTAATCTTAGTTTCAAATTAAGTTTTCTAGATTACACATGAAAGATTTAAACATTGAGTTATATCTGCAGATCTATTAATAGACAATTAAAGTTAGAAACATAAGTAAACTTTTAAAATTTTGAAACTTAAGTTTTAAATTAACAATAGTTGCATCTTTAAGAGTTTTATATTCTTAAGATTTTTTATGACATTGCAATTCCTCCAAAGTTTTCTGCAGCTGGTATCTTATTTGGCTTTTGTCCCTCATTCATTTTAAGTGAATAAACTAATGCGTAATCTTCCGGTTTTTTAAGTTTTATTTTGACAGTAATATATTCTTCTTACTTAGTAATTTATATACAATCTCCCCTCAATAATTTTCTTTTATATGCTTGCATATTCCGGAGAAAGCACTAAAGAACCAAATCACGAATTTTCTATTAAAACTGAAAACACCAAAAGCGCATATCTACGCTTCAACGAACACATAAACACGAAATCGACGAAACATAAAATATGCATTCACGGGAGTTTCCAAATGGCAAAACCATTCACGTTTTACCATACTTGGAGCAGACAATATTTAGTGAAGTGTTTTCAGGATTATGTTTGCCAATCTTTGATCTTTAAACCAAGCAACTAATCTTCAATTCATACGTGTTTCTTTTATGGTCTTAAACTCAAGGATCAAAGTTAAACCTGTTGTATTTATTGAGTAACAGATGCCTAAATCAACGTCTGAATAAGTTTATTAATGTAAAATAAATAAACTGATATGATACCATGTGTTTCGTGTAATAGCAAAGTGTTTAAAGTTGATCTCAAGCTTAATAGTGCGGTAAAATAATAGTTTATCTAAAATAAATATATGTCTATTTCTTCTTTTCATTTCACGTGGCACCTCTATTTGCGCCATAAATTAATGTAATTTTTATCTAAGTATTTTAACAATTGTTATTATTTTACACATATATTGGGTTGTTCGATAAGTTCCCGTGTTTTTTTTTATTTAAAATTTTTTTAATGAAAGTCGGATTTTTGGACAACATGTTATTATATTTTATTTTAAAGCTCTTGTTTTGTTCTACAAAATGGTGTATTTGGTTTTTTTGATTGGATTATTTTTTGTTATTTTTTAGAGCATTGAAATGGAGTGTCAAGTCGACAAAAATGAGCATTTCCAACACCATCTTCTTTTGCATATAATCGAGGCGCCAAAGCCACAGAAGCTGCTCGAGAAAATTGTGCCATACACGGAGAAGGTGCTATAGCTAAAAGAACGGCTCAAGATTGGTTTACAAAGTTCAAAAGTGGCAATTTTGACCTCAAAGACGCACCTCGTTCAGGACGGCCAAATGAGTTTGATGAAGAGCGCTTGAATCAAATTTTGCATGACGATATGCGTCAAACCACTCGACAATTAGCGGAGACAATGGAGTGTGATCCGTCTACTGTTTTGGAACATCTTAGGTCTATGGGAAAAGTTCAAAAACTTGGAGCTTGGGTCCCGCATCTTTTGACTGAAAACAACAAAAAATAGCGATGGTTGGGAAGTGCTACCGCGCTCTCCGTATTCGCCTGACTTGGCTCCATCTGATTTTCATCTTTTCCGGTGGCTTTCTAGGGCCCGAACTCCACATAAGCGGAAAATCGACGAAAACAGAAAGCAGAAACTGAAAAAACAGGTTTTTCCCCTTTCTGCTGAGCAGAATCGCGGCAGACTCGAATTTTCAACTTTTCTGTCGCTGCTCGCGGATTCCGCTTTTTAACAGCCAATAGAAGCTCGTCTTCAAGGAACTCGTCTCATCGGATCCGCACTGATCTTCTGCTCTGAAAACTACCTGTTTGGCGAAAACTCAACTGAAACAGAAATTCCGTTTCTGTGTACGCTTTCGGTTTTCTGCTCATGTGGAGTTCGGGCTTAACGCTTTGCGCGGTGTTTTATTCAGCAATGATGGCGAACTGCTAGTTTGGTTGGATGAGTTTGTCGAGTCAAGACCAGGCGATTTCTACCGAAGAGGCATCAAAAAACTTGTTGAACGTTGAGAAGAAGTCGTGGACAACGGAGGAGAATATATTAATGATTAAATTGTTGTAACTTTTTTATTATTATTTTTTTTTTTTAATTTTTCAAAAAAAAAAAAAAAAAACGCGGGAACTTATTGAACAACCCAATATTATTTTTAAAACCTTCATGTTAAATGCACATTAAATGAAGAAATCGCATTAAACAAGGTTTCTGATCAAAAAAGCTTTGAAAATAAATGTTTATAAAAATCCTAAAAAGTTAATTTATTAATGCTGTGAGTTTAATTTGATTGTAAAAAAATGATAAATTCGTATAAAAGATGGAAATTCAAAGAAAGTAGGTATTTTAACGACTACATTTAAAACACATATTTTGCATGACGTATTTAAAGTTTCTTTTCACATAATTTTTTATGAGATGAGCAAATTAGTACAGGATTTTTTTAAAGCTATTGACTTACTTTATAGCCACTGAACGTAACAGAAATTGATGTGGATGTTTCATTTCCAGCATCGTTGCATAGACATTTATCTCTACTAATTTTTTTTAAACATACTACTCATATTTATGGCACTACATAGAGGGCAATTACTGATTCAGAAAATAGTCTTGAACCAAGAGGCGATCAAAGGCTGTTCCGTGGTCGTATTCATTTGTATGGGGAAATTATAAAACTTTGTGACCCAAAACATATTTAACGTGTCCCAGCCACCATTAGTGATCACGATGGATTTTTCAACCGTCTGTAATCGAGCATGTCGTCAGACACCTTACCGATCGTGCCAGCACGGCCCCAACAATGAAATTTGAAAAAAAAAGTCTCGAATAACTTCTTACATACATTAGAACTGTATACAAATTAACAATAATTTATCGGCAAACGTTATAGCAAAGGTTACCTTGTACGCATGGAATTAATCTGGAATGCAAGTATTATTAAAGCAGGAAACTCCAGTGGCACAAGTGCTAATCTCAAGAACTGCACATTGTACTTGCACTTCAAGTTTATCAAGACATGCACGCGAGGTGGGCATATTATTGAATAATGTAAACATTACGTTTCCTTAATCGTAAAGGAGAAACCTCTAACGTAAATTAATCTACAATAATATTATATCTGCTAATGCCAGAAACGAAGTGTTTATGTATGCCAAACATTGGTGGATAAATTTGAGCGTCATGCAATGGTAAAATTTGAATTTATTCTTTATTTATTGATATACTAATGCTTTCATTTTATTTTATCAGTTGCTTCAAAATAATTCATAAAGATACCATATTTTAGTTATAATTGACTAGATTGATTTAAATGATACAAAATACATTTATGATACTAATCTTAATTATACGTCCATCGTAATATTATAAATAATTCCAAGTTAGACGTGAATATAGTTACATAATGTAGATGTTTTTAACATGATATGCAGACTGTACAAATTATTTAAATCTTGAATAAAAATAGACAACGCGTAAAAAGTACAAATAAATGTCACAACCTCCAATCAACATTTACATCACATAGTTACATCTGTAAATTATAAAAGAATTTCACAATACTAGAAATTCGTTGCAGAAATCAGATTTATAATATCTACTTACTTAACATTTATTTTCATATTTTTATGTTCCAGTGGTTATTTAGAGGAATGTGATGATTTCCTGGTGAATAATTCTTACATCGTATTAAATAGTATTCATATTTTTTTTGAAAAAAAAAAAGGTGTTGATTATTTATTGCTTTTGAATCAAAACAATCATATGCTCCATACAATATAACAACCATCCCAACAATCATAACATCCATATACTCACGACCGCAAGCAAGTCAGATTCAAGATTGAAAAAACTTCGTCGTCTCATAGCTCATAGTAGAGACGAGTTCGGGCTCACTTTTGAAGGCCCGAGCCCGCCCGAGTCCGAGAATTTTTAATCCGAGCCCGCCCGAGCCCGAGTGATATTGTCTTGTTTTGAGCCCGACCCGGCCCGAGCCCGAGTGTATCAAACATCAATATATATATTTTTAATTTCCACTTGGGATGCACTGCCATATGGTTTATCGTAATAGCAATTGCAAATATATTATAAGTGGGTGCTATCTAATTGAATTATTATTATTATTATTTTAATTTTTTTTCCGATGTGCAGAAACTGAGAAACGATGTATGGGAGTGGGAAATAAGGTGATAGATGTCATTTCTCTGAAACTCTTCCTGAACAAAGCAATTCTGCCATTAAGAAAAACTGTTCTCACGCTCTTTAAGTACCCAATATTTTATTCCGTGAACGTTATATTTGTAAAAAAACTGACTATCTTAATATGAGATCGAGCCCGAGCCCGCCCGAGCCTGAAAGCTGCTTGAAGTTAAAGGGCCCGAGTTCGTCTCGGGCTCGGGCTCGGACTCGGGCTTTCGGGCTCGGTCCGAGCCCGGCTCATCTGTAGCTCATAGCATCTTTTTAAGAAATCATTATGATTGGAGAAATGCGTTTATATTTTCAGAGATATTTTCTGCTTATATCTTGTGTCCCAAAAGTGGAGATGTACACAAAGCTCAACCTCCGACAACTTCCGCAAAATGTGTTTGTTATAGTTATGCATCTTGTTCTCCTATTTATAAAAAAAGAAAAAACTTTTTTTCCCAAAGACAAATAAAGAGCATTTCGCAATTAAGTTAAATAGAAAAATGCAAAAAAAAAAAAAAAAAAAACTTGTCAAGTTCTTTCGTTAATAAGAAATGTATTTGCTTCCTTAGTTCAAAAAAAGAGAGCAAGTGCAATTCGTAATTACAAATAAGTAAGAATAAGCTTATTACAAATCGTATGATTTCTTCTCTTCGCTAATTAAGAAATGTATTCTAATATTGGAATTACTAACTTAATTAAACTGCAAAAGAAATCAGAAAATTTTCTTTTAAACCAATTATAAGCGCAGCAGTTTTAACTAACTATGTCAAAGCTTTTGTTTTTTCAAATAAATGCAATTAGCATTTAAGTGAGAATATTTTCATTAAGATGGCTGAAGGCTTGTAATATAGAAAAAAAATAGTCAAATTTGATCCTCTATTTTTATGTTATCAAATTACTAGTTTATAAGGCGCCGAAAGCAAATTATGAAGTTATTGCGCATTGAATAAAACGCTCCGCAAGATACAATGAATTAAATATACAGATTTATAGTTTTAAGTCAAAGTAATCGTTTTTTTTTTCATACTCTTGATTTTCTAAAAAAAGAAAAAAAATAACAAAAGAAAAAACCCCACGATATTTAAAGAAAACGTTTTTATTACACTGATTGCTATCATTAATGTGTTAGATAAGGTGGGTTGGATTATTCTGCTGGCTAAGATTTTTAGAACAGTAATCTATTATTAAATGCTGCCGACCCCGCTTAATAGAGTAACAGATAAACAAATACCCCGCATATAAGAATAAAACATCCCGGAACAGAATATTCGCCTTGCCATAGATAATGTCCAAGATCCCCGCTAAATCAAATACTGCGCGTAATCGAACAATATTTCTATTCCGACCGTATTCGTTAATGCGGGGCCAACAGTATCTGCATAAAAGGAGATGGCGTAATTCATGTCTACTCAGACAAAACATAAAGAAGTAAATAAATAAATAACGGTAAATAATCGTACCTTCACAGACTTTGAAGTTTTTCAATTTAAGGTACGCTAAAGAGCAGGAAGAAATAAGTTGCAGGCACGCATTTATATATGTTTATTAACCTCTTGTATTTTACTACATTATAATTTGTTTCAATATAAATTGCAGTAAATATCTTGAGCGAAATAATTTAATTTTGAATTTATTGTTTGCTGGTTGAAGTTTGCTGGTTAATACTAAAGAGTTCTAGAATCAATTGAATAACAAAAATACTCCAAATATATTTTTTTTGATGTTATTACCTATTGTTGGAACGTAATTTGCAACAGTATCTGCTTTTAGGTGAGCAAAAAGCAAAAATGTCATACTTCACGTCCGTTATTGCGAAAAAAACTGCCATTGAAATAAACACAGTTTTTCATGCACAATGTCAATAAACTGAATTTTCAATAATCTCAAGAATATATAATTTAGAAGTGAATCAGCTAATTTAAGTACAAGAATGCAATTTATTTGTACAACTTTATAACGAAACTACAGCGAAAAGACTTCCTTTAGAAAGTTAACAATCAGTTCCATTTGAGGAAGTTTGCTTTAATTATTAGTGAGAGACCGTAACTGCAATGTTTATGTGGAGAGTTGAAATTACTTTTCCGTTTGAGATGTCTCACTTTAGTTTAATAAGCATTTCGGTATTTTCCCTTTGCAAATTATAACCGAGCTTTAAAATACAGGGAAAAGCATTTAGTTCGTATGTGAGTTTAATTGTGGAATAAATGACGTGCTCTAATTATAAAACATGAAGAGTTACGGTTTCCCTGTTTACAGATTTAGAAAATAAATAAGCAATTATTCAGGAAAGATTCAAATAATTTGTAAAGATGATTGCAAATTAATATTTAAGTTATTTTCATATTAGTAAATTTTTCGTTGCTATATGTTTAGAAAGTTTGTTGAATTATGCCGCTGATTAAAGTTTTAGGCCCAGAGTACTATGAATAAATGACTACTTCATTTTTCAACTCAGTTACTTTGATAAATATATTCGTTAACATTTCTGGAAAGCTGTGTCATGGTAAAGGTTCATGAAATGTATTTCAAATTAAAATCATAATTCTGTGAAAGTATGGGAACATATCGAGCAAGTATACAATGTTTAATATACTTTTTTTCAAACCCAATTTTGTCCTCCGACTTTATTCTGTGTAAATTTTTCGACTTGAATTATTTAACATTTATCCTTAATATTTAAAAAAAAATTTAAAAAAAAAAAACAATATTTTTGAAGAAATTCACAATTTTCAGACCTCGTGCGGCACACCTAAACAATTCCTCCTTAGACTGAAATTTTTGGTAGAATATGTGGGTAGGTAGGGGCAATTTTTTTTCAACTTAGTAAACTGAATTTCGAAAAAAAGTTTTTTTCGATACACCCTAGTATACAGTAGTTGAAAAATTTCTGGGTATTTTAACGTGTTCTCAATGCAAGCACTGGTACGTTTTTTCAATATAAATGTATGGTTTTATTCTATATTTTCCAGTTTTTATTTCCTCTTTATTTTCCTCCTAAAAAAATATTTTTTCATGAAATTTTTTCTTTCCGTGAAGCTGTAAATCTCCAATCACCAAATTTTATCTGTTACGTGCAATCACACCAGTCACATGAATTGCCACCACTTTAATATTATAGTGTTCATAAAAAAAGGTATATAATTCGTTTAACAACGAGTCCTTAGCTTAGAAAATGAGCACACATGACTTAAAGTTAACAGACGACGCATCAATGATACGGAGAAATTTATTAACCGTCGTGCACGGAATTGCTTTCCATTTGTTTGAATAAATGTCACTGAACACAGAACTTTGCAATATTTAATAAACTGACAGTGAATTACGTTTGCGATGGCAGATGAGCCCCCGCTCAATTAAGGGAAAATGTTATGACATGATTCGTGACACGGTGGCCGGTATTTTCTGACACAAGACCTTTATTCCGGTTTTACCTTTCATGAAAATGTTAAATACCAACAATCAATGGAATGGATTGTTTCTTGAATTCCACTTCTATGGAATTTTCATATAAATATAACTTTTCACTCCATCAAATAACATCGAAGTTTTCCTTAAAAAAAAGAAAGACCATCAATTAGATATTTACAATAAATTATACTTCTCCACCAACTTCAGACAAAAAAAAAAAAAAACATTGCTTCGTTTTAAATATTCCAGGTATACTGACTCATTTCTATTGTCGTTTCTATTACAAAAAACTCAATATGTAGCCAATACGATAAATAGATTAAATGAAAAATACAAAAGACGATTCATTTTAAAAAGCAGAAACACGCATTATATATTGTAATTTACAAAAAATAAAATCTTATTCAGTAGAAAAATATTATCAAAAATGTAATTAGGTGAAAATTTCAAGAATATCTATATGTACGATTATGTGCCAAAGAATACGACCTCCCCTCTAAAAAATAAAATAAAGACCCGCCCACCATCTTAATGCAAAATAACCATTTTCGTTAGTTGAAATGCTCACATATGCTTTAAAAGCGGAGTAACATTTCCTTTACAGTTTAAAATAGTTCACCAAAAAAATAAAAGGGACTCCCCCCCCTCCTCATATAAAAAATGAAAAAAATGTGTACACATAGTAAAATATCTAGCCCGAACAGGCTAGGGAAATTCAGTTCCCTACACTCGCAGAAAAAAAAAAGATTTTTCTCTAAATGCTTTTTCTCAAACACGCAATGTAATTCCTATGAAATCACTTAACCAAAGTAAAATGCCACAACAATAATAACAACCGTTCTTAAATGTTAAAAAAGGTAAAGAAAATATGCGATAAAAGCAATCGCATATATTTTGTTGAATAAAGACAAGCAACAAACGAGCAACAAACGAAACGAAGAGTTACCGGTTTTGTTTGTCGAACGTTACCTTGTTGAAAAGATTTTGAAGAAGTTTGGTAATGTAATTTTACTCGATTACTTAATTAGAATAATTTATTTCTCCTGGTACAATTGATGGAGACAAGTGGAACAAACATCTGCTTCTTCAGAAAAAACCCCTCTATAACGTCATATATTATTAGTGGATGGGCGGGGGGATTTTTCGCCCCCGATTTGGTGAAGTATGAGAAATTTACGCTTAAAAAGTTAAAAGAATTAAGAAAAATGGCTCCGACGTGCTAATCTACGGGGCACGAACTGATTTTGTACAAAATTTTCACGTCTGTAGACGCTAAGGGGCCGCCTGGACGCAAACCAGTCACAAACATCCTTTCACAGCATCGTTGAGCTTACTTCTTTTAATATATAGAGAAAAGCTATAAAACCTAAACTAAATATCACAGGCTAACTCGTATTCACGTTTATTGAGAGTTATATTAATGAGAAATGTCTTTATCGTTCCAAACTTGAATAACAAATATGATAACGGGGTGAAAAACAACGTAGTTTGCTGCAAAATAAAAATAACTCTGAATGTTTTTCTGATATTAGTTGTTTGTAGTTTAGGGCGGTAGTTGCTTTCAAATTGATCGAAGAAAAAGAAATGGCAACTGCTTCTGAGAAAGAGCAGTTTATGTTGCGATTAGCAGAAAGAAATACACCAATAACTGTACTTAGAAATTTTTGACCACAAAGATCCTCCAAGTGTAACATTTGGTAGATTTCCATGAATCTTTCAGTAGACATTTCTTGGACATTTTATGTCAGTGAGTTTGCTTCCACCAACTGTTATACAGACTGCGCTTTTTTCTGCAGCCATTTCCTTTTTTAGCTTAGTTTGCCAGAAACCCGCGTCTTCTGCTTCAACAATCAAATACCAGAAAATACTTTCAGAGTTTTTTTTTGCAAAATGCTTTTCATGTCATGTGCTGATATTTTGTGTTTTGAATCTTCAGGATGGTAAAAATATTTCTCGGACATCCTTTATTATGATTTTCATTTTTCTCTTGTTAAAAAAAAAGTTGTCAACTGCATTGATGTTTAGAATTTTTTCTTGTGTGTTTTTTTTTTCTTTTTAATTTTTAAATTTAGTTTTAACTCGAGCCTATAAAAGACAAATATTTTTTTTGTATCATATCTTTCAGTGTGACCAGTCAACTTTTACCTTTTCTCAAATAAACATACCTTCTTTTTTTTTAAACGTTCTGTGAATTTAAAAGTACAAAATCCTTACATTTGCATATTTTACGCAAATAACTGTTGCTTTAAGTATTGTTTGAAGCGAATTCATTAAATGTACAAGGTAATGCATACCAATTCATTGCTAAATGTAAGAAATTGAAGCATGTTTTAAATAGCATATATTTTAAAAATAGTACGCTGCTACTTGAGTAATCAAAACATTTTTATCTAATTCTACAATCATTTCTCATTTAAAGGCATAGTTTAACTACTTTTTCAGAAACCTTAATGAAAGATAATGATGTAATGTATAATTGTGTACCTTATATTTTTCATAAAAGCATAAACATTCATAAGCGTGACAAATCAATGTACTACAATCAGTGTAAATGAATTATAGTTAATATGCTTTATCAATATGCGCTTCAATACTATTAGGGTTGGTTAGGGTAAGTTGGCCCCCTTTTTAGAACAGTTCGTTTTTGAAGCCATAGACAAAAGTTTTAAAATAAAACAGCTTACATTTTTTGACGTATTTTGTCTTGGACATTATTGATAAAGGGTCATTCCATCGTGACTAACGTAACATTCAGAGCTGATTTTATAACTTATTTCACCTGTAACTTAAAGGATAAAAAATAATGTTTTGCTGTGTTGGTGGATTGGCAATATAGATGGTGTACATGTATTATTTCTGCTAAGAATTTAAAATAAAATTACTGACAACAGATATTTTTTCAACCAAAATAGCAGTGTGACTAACGTAACATTTTTGCAACCTTGAAAAATAATGTTCATATTATGCGGAAAAAATTTCTGAAAGTTAAGCAAGTGCTAAAAATTGACTGATATATTTGAAAAATATGGAATGTTAGCTTTTAAAAATATATATCACATTTATTAAATTTTGAATTTTTTTAGTCTTAAGTGTCACTTTTGCTGAAAATGGAGTGTGACTAACGTAACGTGACTAATGTAACCATTGAATAACAAACAATAGATAATGTAAGAATGAAGATAAGAAGGAGGAAGAAGTAAAAGTTAACAAGCTTTGGCATCCAGTCATCTGTCAATCTCGAGCCGGAAGGTAGAGGGCGCTGCGTTTTCAATTTAAAATCTTGCAGCAGTTCGAAATTTCGCATCAGTCGCCAAATTAAACAACGACACTCACTGAAGATGACCGCAGCAGTTGCGTTCGAAACGTATGGATTAAAGCCATTCAGACCTCGGCACAACAGCCCGGAATCCTTAACTAGTACAAACAATAGATAAATTTTTAAAAATATTATGGCTAATATTATTGATAATTACATTACTTTTTCCTTTTTTTAAACTTATTATGTTGCATATTTTTATTTATTTATATATTTATTATTATTTTAATAATTTTATGTATTTTTTTATTTATTTATTCTGGGGTAAGAAATTGTAAATGGAAGGCTCCCTTTTAACTTAATTGAGTCTGTCAAAGAAAATTCAACTTTTGCAAACTGAACATTATCAGGTTTGGCCCATTCAAATCTTTGACCTGTTTCTCTCATCTTTGATCTTTTGAGCCCAATGTTTGAACTTCCTAGAGTTAACTCGCAATTTTTTTCAAAACCAGTTTCTTCATTCTTATTAATTTTTTATACAGTTGATAGATTTCTTCTAAGTTATACATAGGCAAACCCTTTTGTAGCTTCTTTCTCTTGTTGGCAACAAAGTTCTTTACAGATTTAACATCTTTCTTGTGGGAAAAAAATCGCGAAATTATCACATTATTATAAAATTAGAGGACTTATTGTTTTGTATTATCCGACAAACTTAACGAGTGTCTATGGGATTTAGGATTTTCTATATTAACTGCTATACCTGATGCCAGCTTTGGGATAGATATAACTTTCTTTCATGGACTGTTGGCTAAAGCTTTTTTCCATATTTCTTCGTTGCCTTTTCCAGTGCTTGCCTTGTGAGAAAAGGAGATTCTGCAGATATGGAGGAAATAGTAGTTTGTTTCTTTGCAACCATCTTACTTATTAATTATTTTGAGGCTTCTCTTTCTTCCTCTTTTAACTTCATACCCGAAATTGCGTTTTTTCGTAAAGAACGCATTAATGTTTTTGTCATTTCTCTTTCATCCGAATTTTATAGAGGCTCTGATTCGCCCGACTTCTTCTTTTCCGTTCTGAAGCAGTCAAAGGAGCTATTTTGCCTCAAATATTTCAAATTAATTTGATATATTTATTTACTCTTAACTGGAAATTTAAATAAACACTAAAATAGTTAAGCTTTAAGCTACATTAATCTTTTTTTAATTGTTACCATAGTCACATTCAAACTGTTACGATAGTCACATTCAAACTGTTACGTTAGTCACACACCTAAAATGTTACGTTAGTCACACTAATATTTTTCTATTAAATATATCTAAAATAAATATTTTAGGATTTTCAAGTAGATATGATACAGACATAAGAAAATAAAGAGCTATGGTATTTAATTATTTTTAGTTCAGTTTTAAAATAGAAAACATTGCATTTTTGTGACTAACGTAACATAAAATAAGAAAGTGAAATAATGAAGATAATTAAAATGCTTATCCTATAAACTGAATGAAAAAAGCTGCTAATTCAATCAGATATAACTCCAAACTTTCATAAGAAACGCAGTTCTTCTAAAAATTCACAGAAATTCTAACAATATGCACGAAAACAATGACCAATGTTTTTAGCGTTTACTAAGACTTTTCTGCAGCCATGTACTAACAGAGCTCCAACATAAACACCAAAATGGATTTTTCAAAATTTTTGCTAGATTCATATACTAGAAAGTATGTTGAATAAAATGATAGGTCACAGTTAAGTCTTTAAAGTACTTTTATTTTTTAGGCTGAGGTTGACATTTCTATGGAATGACCCTAAACACAAGTTCAGCATTATTTCCTAAAAAATGCTTTAAATATTTTTACCTATTTTATTCTGTACAAAATGGCGTGGGGGGGGGGGGGGGCACTTACCTCCTAGGAACGAGTAAGTGGGCCACCCTTCATTTACTTATATTTAAAGTAAGCATATTTTGGAAAGGTGTTTGTGGGTCCTACTTGACAAAGTATGGACAATTTTAGTAGAGAATATTTTTCTGTAAATGTATATTAGGGTGGGCCGAAAAAACACTTTTTTTTATTTCGAATTTGTAATAGCGCGGGAAAGTTGCGAATTATGAAGACAAAAAGAAGGAAAAAAAAATTATCGAAATCGGTTGATATCTTCCGATCGCGCAAAAGGCCTAAAGTTTGATAAAAATTGAAAAAACTTCATTTTCGCGATTTTTTTTTAAATTTTTGAATTTTATGTTTTCGAAATGTAATAGTGCGAAAAAGTAGATAATTGTAAAGACAAAACGAAGGAAAAAAAAATTATCGAAATCCATTGATATCTTCCGATCGTGCATAGGGCCTAAAATTTGACAAAATATGAAAAAAACTTCATTTTTGCGATTTTTTTTGAAAAAATTTTGAATGAAATGTTTTCATAATTTTTTCGCGCGAAAAAATTTATAATTATGAAGACAAAAAGAGGGATAAAAAGGAGTAAAAAAATTATTGAAATCTATTAATATCTTCCGGTCGTGCCTAGGGCATAAACTTTGACAAAATATGAAAAAAACATCATTTTTGCGATTTTTTATTTAATTTTTTGAATTAGATGTTTTCGTAATGCAATAGTTTGTAACGTTTACTAATATAGCCTTAAAACATTGTGCTTTGATTTTGTTTTGGTCAGTTAATATCTTCCGGTCGCGCATTAACCCCAAAATTACCCAAAATAATAATTAAAAAAAAGTTACATTTTTACGCGTTTTTGGTTTTTGATGAATAATTGGATGGTGTTATGCAAAAAGGAGTTAACCCACAAAAACCTGATTTTGAGATAGTGGGCTTTAAAGTCAACAAACTCTGGCAAAAAGCATGGAGCTCTATATCAATATACCAATGATATGTTACCATGAAATGCTGATAGGGCTTAAATATTTTTGCTTAATGTAGAAAGCAACATATTTTACCATCACAGTTGGATAACTCATTTTTTTATGTTTTGTGAGTTAACTCCTTTTTGCATAACACCATCCAATTTTTTGTGAAACAACCGTATTATTTTTTAAGACAGACTGACAATAATATAGAAAAACAAACTACCACAGGTTCAGTCGATATTATTCAGTTGCGAAAAGCCTTAGAAACTCTCATGCGTAGACGTCGGGCAGCAATCCAGGCAACGTCGCTCGCCTGGCTACGGCTCTCTTCCACTCCATCGCCGCCTTCTTAGGAACATGTCAGCTGTCTGCCTATACTGTTTTTTTACTCTGCGCTTCTATGTAGTAATCGCAGTGTACTATTATTTAGTTCAATCTGGCTGTTTTCATTTAGAAATTCTTGTAGTCTCCTGTAATGATGTAGTTTCCTGCTGTGTGTGGACTCTGTGATTTAACAAAAAGTTATGTAATAACAAGACAAATACTCTAATAACAAGACAAATATTTGGTTGCCCCACTTTTGGCACTCCAAAGAACTGCCATCAACCTAACTGCCTACTGGCGAAGACACCATTATTAATTTCTAGTGCCAAATTTAACCTTCCTTGAGTACGGCACCTAATGATGTCCTTGCCAGTGGACGGCTTGTTTGATGGCAGTTCTTTTGGAGTACCGAAAGTGGGGCAGCCAAATATTTGTCTTGTTATTAGAGTATTTGTCTTGTTATTTGGCCCGGCAATTGTATAATTTTTCGTTAAATCACCGAGTTCATACAGAGCAGAAAACTACATCATTACAGAAGACTACAAAAATTTCAAAATGAAAAAAGCTAGATTGAACTAAATAATAGTACACTGCGATTACTACATAGAAACGCAGACTGAAAAAACAATATAGGCAGACAGCTGACGTGGTCCTAGGAAGGCGGCGATGGAGTGGAAGAGAGCCGTAGCCAGGCGAGGCGTGACGTTGCCTGGATTGCTGCCGACG